>SKCR01004568.1:0-26476 GCA_019454045.1 Zanthoxylum bungeanum | reverse complement strand
AAAGACACTTTTATTTATACACAGCCTTATGTAATATTGCTCGATGAAAATGTTATATTAAAATTCAAGTGGGGGATTGTTGTAAATATGAATTTTTATAAATATTGGTTTTAATGTTTTGAGGAGTTACAAAAATTTATTTTGGAGAAGGTAGAAAATCAAAATTATTATGGTGATTTAAGTTATAAAATTTTATCTTTATAATTGGTGTTAATGTGTTTTAATAAAAACGTTTCCTTTCTATTCTATTAAAAAAAATCTATATATCTCTCCTGTCCCTATCAAGCAAAAACGTTTTTTTTTTTGTGCTTCACTTGTTTCTCAAGTGACGAAATTGCTTCATACCTTCTCACTGAACTCATTTGTTGATATATATTTATATGTTTTGGGTATACTAAAAAAAAAAAGAGAACTTGGTGTTATCTTGTTATATCACCACTCCCGGTCAATGTCTTTCTCTGCAACATTCTCCATCTCTTCCCCTTCTTCTTTTCACTATTTCTCGCAAAATTTGCAGACCCTTGTTGGCTTAAAATACAGTTTCTGAAACCCTATTTAGTCAAGGCTTCTTCAGCTTCTGTCGATTATCCTAACAATTAGTAGATCGTCTCCTCTAGCTCTCACTGTCTTGTTGTGATTAGACACACACGAATAGAGGTGATTGGAGAGAAAACTCTTCTTTTATATTACAAACAAAAGAATTACAAAGCTTTATAACCCAAGCTTTACAAAAAACTCTCACACCACTTTACTCTCTATTATTCTCACTTCTGGGATGATGATAACAATGGTTTAGGGCTCTTTTTATACTGTCAAAAACGCGTGCACTGTAGCACACGTTTTTGACAGTTTGCAACACTTGCAAACAGCTGAGCAATGGCAACATTTTCAACTCTCTTTCGGTGGTTTTATTTCTGCATGCAAGTTGCATGCACAGCTCACAAAAGAGCTGTCTTCAACAAATCTCCCACTCGGTGAAGATTTCCCAAAATCTGAGCCGACCATCAATCATCCAAATCCGGATCCTCCAAAGGATCCACCCCTGGCTGCATCTGTATGACTGCCTACGTACCCTGAGTTGGGATCAAGCCAATCGTAGTTCTCTGTATCTCCCCACTATGACTATGTGGAGAGTTTTGTCATCCCGGCTATGGCACGACAGATTTCAAGCTTCTCATTCGGTAAAACCTTCGTGAACATATCGGCACCGTTGTCGTCGGTGTGAATCTTCCTGAGTTCTAACAGTCTTGAGCTCAGGACGTCCCGTATCCAGTGATACCTCAAATCGATATGTTTTGACCTCGAATGAAAGGTGGAATTTTTACCGATATAGATAGCACTCTGGCTATCGCAGTACAAAATGTACTTCTCCTGCTTGAAACCCAATTCCTGGACGAATGTCTTCATCCACAGCAATTCCTTGCAAGCTTCTGTAACTGCAATGAATTCTGCCTCTGTTGTAGAAAGTGTAACACATCTCTGCAACCTAGACTGCCATGCTACAGCTCCTCCTGATAGAGTAATCAGATACCCCGAAGTAGACTTTCGGGTATCCACATCTCCTGCCATATCTGAATTGGTGTAGCCCATCAACACTGGTTTGTCGCTGCTTCCAAAACATAATCTCATCTTGGATGTGCCTCGAAGATACCGCATGATCCATTTGATTTCATTCCAGTGTTCCCGTCCTGGGTTTGACATAAACCGGCTGACCAATCCAACTGCGTGTGCTAAGTCTGGCCTCGTGCACACCATGGCATACATTAGACTTCCCACTGCTGAGGTGTATGGAACCTGTTTCATTTCCTCCTTCTCTGACTCAGTAGAGGGACTCTGTCTCGTACTTAATCTAAAGTGGGTAGCAAGAGGAGTGCTAACCGCTTTAGCCTTGTCCATCTGGAATCTCTGAAGTACCTTCTCGATGTACTCCTCCTGTGACACGTATAATTTCTTGGCTTTCCGATCACGACCGATCCTGATGCCAAGAATCTGTTTAGCTGGCCCCAAGTCTTTCATCTCAAAAGACTTACTCAGTTGCTTCTTCAAATTATCAATCCTCGATTGATTCCTGCCAACTATCAACATATCATCTACGTATAGCAGTAAGATGATAAAGTCATCGTCAGAAAATTTCTGAACGAAAACACAATGGTCTGAAGTGGTCTTCTTGTATCACTGCTCCCCCATAACTGACTCGAACTTCACGTACCACTGTCTTGGTGCCTGTTTCAAACCGTATAGGCTTTTCCTGAGTCTGCACACAAAGTCCTCTTTCCCTCTGACTCTGAAGCCTTCTGGTTGCTCCATGTAAATTCATTCTTCCAGATCCCCGTGAAGAAATGCGGTCTTGACATCCATCTGCTCAACTTCCAGGTCAAGGCTTGCTGCTAAGCTGAGTACTACCCTGATGGATGACATCTTCACAACTGGAGAGAAGATTTCATCGAAGTCAATGCCTTTCCTCTGATTGAATCCCTTGACGACTAATCTGGCTTTGTACCGGGGTTGTGAAATGTGCTCCTGTTGTTTCACCCTGTACACCCATTTGTTCATTAAAGCCCGTTTGCCTCTTGGCAATTTCACCAACTCAAAAGTGTGATTGTCATGCAAAGATTTCATCTCATCTTGCATGGCTTCCTCCCACTTTTCTTTGTCATCTGTTTCCACAGCCTCTTTGTAGCTCTCGGGTTCTCCCCCATCATAAGCAGCACATACTCATATGCAGAGTATTTGGTTGAAGGTCGCCTCTCTCTGTCAGACCTTCTATGTGGAACTGTTGGTGTAGTTTCTGGTACTGGTGCTTGATCATGATCATCATCTCTGGGAGCTTCATCACCTGTACCCTCATGTCTGGGAACCTCATCTTCAACTCGTACTGGCACCGGTGTATGAGGTTCTGGATTCACATTTCTGTATTGCTGGGCCATTGTCTTCATTTCCTTTCGGATATCTTTTATGGTCTGGTCTTCAACGAAGACAACATATCGGCTTCTGACGATCTTCTTCTCAACAGGATCATACAGTTTGTAGCCGAAATCATCCTGACCATAGCCAATAAAGACACACTGTCGCGTCTTTGCATCAAGCTTGGATCTCTCGTCCTTTGGGATGTGTACAAATGCTTTGCACCCAAAGACGTGCAAGTGTTGGTATGACACTTCTTTACCTGTCCAGGCTTGGTTAGGAACATTACCTTTCAGTGCGACCGCTGGGGACATGTTCAAAACATGTACTGTTGTATTGAGTGCCTCCCCCCAAAATGTCTTCAGCAGCTTGGCTTGTGACAGCAAGCTTCTGACCCTTTCGCACAAGGTTCTGTTCATCCTCTCAGCTAGGCCATTCAGCTGAGGTGTCTTCGGAGGTGTCGTTTGATGTCGGATTCCTTGCGTCTTGCAATACTGATCAAACGGACCTCTGTATTCTCCACCGTTGTCTGTTCTGATGCATTTGAGTTTCTTACCGGTTTCTCTCTCCACCAGGGCGTGAAACTCCTTGAACACTCCCAACACTTGATCTTTTCTCTTCAAGGTGTATGCCCAGATCTTCCTTGAATGATCATCAATGAATGTCACAAAATATAGTGACCCACCAAGTGTTCGTGTCTGCATCGGACCACATACATCTGAATGTATGAGATCAAGTACCTCCGGTTTCCTCTGAGGCGGGGAGCTCTGGAAGGACAATCTGTTCTGCTTTCCAGCCATGCAGTGTTCACACTTCCGTAAGTGTGAGTTCTTCAATTCCGGAAGAATATTCCCCCTGCGTAGTATCTCCATCCCTGTTTGACTCATGTGACCGAGCTTTTTATGCTATAGCTCGGCTGCCTCATTACTGTTGACTGTATTTATGCTACTATTTGAAAGCTTAGCATGCATTAAATACAGAGTTGAATCTTTCTTACCTCGTGCCACGACCATTGATCCTTTAGTGAGCTTCCAGCATCCGTCACTAAAGGTGCTGCAGAAACCTTCATCATCCAGCTTGCCTGTTGAGATCAGGTTTAACCTGATGTCCGGGATGTGCTTAACTCCCTTCAACACTAGCCTTGTCCCGTTCTCTGTTTCAAGGCATATGTCTCCAATACCGATGGCTTTGGACTGGCCGTCATTCCCCATCCTTACAGCATCGTAGTCTCCTAGTGTGTAAGATGAAAAGAAGTCTCTGCGAGATGTGGCGTGTATGGATGCGCCACTATCTATCACCCAACTGGTCTCGTGGCTGGTAAGATTCACAACAGCTTCTTCATATACAATATGGAATTCTTTGGAGGTTTTCTCGGTGGTAGTAGCAACTCTTTCTTGATTAGAGTCACCATCTCTTCTGGACTGCTCGTTCTTCAGTTTGTAGCAATCCCGCTTCATATGGCCTTTCTTTTTGCAGTGATAGCACTCAATATCTCTGGTTCTTGATTTCCCCCGGTTCTTGTCTGATTTACCTGGGCCTCGGCTTTTACTCCTCCCCCTTCTGGTGTTCTTTTCTGTCACTAGAGCTTCTGAGGTTGAGGTTGATGCTGACTCCTGCATTCTCGTCCTCTTTTCTTCCTCGAAGATCCTGGTCTTTGCCATCTCCATAGTGACTTTCCCATCTGCGGCTGAATTTATCACCGTAGATCTGAACGTTTCCCAAGATTCTGGTAACGTATTAAGGAGTATTAAGCCATTTACCTCATCACCGAAGTCTATGCCCAATCCAGACAGTTCTTTCATTGTTCCGAGGAAATCGTTGATATGGTCCGCCACAGCTGTACCTTCTTGGTATTTCAACCCCATCATCTTCTTGATGTAATACAGCTTGTTGTTTCCAGTCTTTGCTCGGAAAAGCTCCTCCAACTTTCCCCATAAGACACGTGCATTTGTTTCTTCACTGACATGGTTCACGATACTGTCGTCGATCCACTGACAAATAGTACTCATTAAGCCATTTACCTCATCACCGAAGTCTATGCCCAATCCAGACAGTTCTTTCATTGTTCCGAGGAAATCGTTGATATGGTTCGCCACAGCTGTACCTTCTTGGTATTTCAACCCCATCATCTTTTTGATGTAGTACAGCTTGTTGTTTCCAGTCTTTGCTCGGAAAAGCTCCTCCAACTTTCCCCATAAGACACGTGCATTTGTTTCTTCACTGACATGGTTCACGATACTGTCGTCGATCCACTGACGAATAGTACTGCATGTTTTCTGGTGAAGATTAGCCCACTTTCCATCGGTCATTCCTTCTGGTTTCTGCTCCAGAAATACCGATCCATCATAGTCCTTCACATACATAAGGTCTTTCATCCTTCCTCTCCATGTGAAATAGTTTGTACTGGTTAACAAAACCATTTTTCCGTTGCCCCCATCCATCAAAAAAATTCTAAGTAGAATTTCAAAAAACGGACCTCACCGTTGAGTCCGGAATGGTCGAAAATGATGGAAATGACACTTCGTTTGTCAAAATCCGACACAGGGACCAAATTGAAAATTTCAGAAATTACAGGGGTCAAAGTGCAATTTCCAAAAGTTCAGGGGCCAAAGTGAAATTATGGAAAACTTCAGGGACTAATATGCAATTTCCAAAAAGTCCAGTGACTAAATTGAAAATTTCTGAAAGTATAGGGGCTAAATTGTAATTTCTAGAAAGTTCAGGGACTTATCTGAAATTTACCAGGCACCGTTGAAGTGGCAGATGACTGGGCTGCTGACGTGGCGCTGACTGGGAGCTGACGTGGCGGATGACGTCACCGTCTTCAACCTTCAGACGAGAGTGGGGCGCGTGGAGCGCGTCGCTACGCGTGGGTGTGCTTCTGTCCGGCGCGTGCGGCGCGTTCTGCCGTTCTGGACCTCCGATCGATCGCCGGAAAATACCACCGTGCTCGTCTCGCCGTGAAACGTCTGATGGTATGCTCAAAATCGATTTTCGACAACTTTCGTCGGAACCGACTTTCCGAACCGAACCTCTGTTTCTGAGTTTCGGGATCCCTCCGAGTAACCTTAGCTACTGATACCACTTGTTGTGATTAAACACACACGAATAGAGGTGATTGGAGAGAAAACTCTTCTTTTATATTACAAACAAAAGAATTACAAAGCTTTATAACCCAAGCTTTACAAAAAACTCTCACACCACTTTACTCTCTATTATTCTCACTTCTGGGATGATGATAACAATGGTTTAGGGCTCTTTTTATACTGTCAAAAACGCGTGCACTGTAGCACACGTTTTTGACAGTTTGCAACACTTGCAAACAGCTGAGCAATGGCAACATTTTCAACTCTCTTTCGGTGGTTTTGTTTCTGCATGCAAGTTGCATGCACAGCTCACAAAAGAGCTGTCTTCAACATGTCTCACAACATCACCACCGTCGATACCTATTGTTGTAGGAGAGCCATCGCTGAATTGTCTTGTCCTTCAATTTTAGCAGCTAAAGCAAGCATTGTTAATTTCAACTCTTTCTCCGAGTCTCATGGTTTTGGGGTTTCTTGACCCAAGAAGAAGGATCTGACCCTCGTCCGTTTCTGCCGAGTCTTATATTTATTATTTTTGTTTTACGGATTTTAGCTATGCTCCAAAGACTGAAAGGCACAAAATTTTGTTTGCTGTGAAAATCTTTCTTAGTCTCTATATTGATTTTAATAAATCCTGTGTTGTGAAACACAGAACAAGACAACAAGATCTGTTTAATTCAATGGGTCTATGTATGCTTCTGTTATTTTCCTTGGAATCCAAAATGCTATGGATTCGCAGCCTGTTGTGGCCATTGAGCGCAAACACCGCATGTGGAGCCGCATGTCATTTTGTTTGAAAAATCCATATGCTAATCTGAAGAAAATTCAATATGGATGATGTTTCCGAGCAAATATTATGGGTGTGAGTATACCAATCGGTTTTGTGCAAAATCGATTGAGACAGTGTTTATCTGGGCTTGTTTTATCCTGGAGACGACGAGGCTGACATACTGCTAGCACAAAATTTGGGCAGAGCCGCGAAACGTCTTAAAGAGAGACCTAGTCCGCGACTGGTTTCAAGAATTATCACAATAAATATAGCCCTAAGAGATTATCACAATACTAAACTGGTTTCAAGAATTATCATCAAGATTACCTCCAGAGAAAAATGCCAATATATGCAGAATGGATAACACCAACAAGTTCGTTCTCTATGTTTTTTCCTGTTCTCGCTGGTTTGATCGGATTCTTTTGATACTGTTAGGTTCGTTTTGATACTTTCTGGTAGTGAATTCCGAATAAAATTTAACAAAAAAAATGAAGACAGCCTACTTTTTTTTTTGGCTATCCTTGAGCTATTTCGCAGAGAGGAAGACAAATGCCACCATTTATTCAATCCAGGATTAATTAAGCAATAAATAAAGATAATTTAAATTCAATGGCTAATTATTAGTAGAGTTTATATCTTCAAGCCTTGGGAGCAAGACCGGCCTTGAGAGCTTCAATGGTTGCAGCATCAGTCTTGAATGACTTAGCCAAGATGGTGTCATCAATGCCGGTGGTGAACAGAGTGTTGGGAAGTGACACAGTTCCTGCGTTAGCACTGCCGAAGGCTGAAACTGCGAGAGCAGGATTCTGTGCATCTGGGTTGTACTGAAAGTGAACAAGTCCCTTTGGGAATATAAACATGTCGCCAGCTTGAAGTGTTTGAGTGAAAAGCTTGTTGGTTGTGTCGACAAAACCAACTTGGAGACTACCATCAATGAGGAAAAGAAGCTCAGCAGAGCGAGGATGAGTGTGAGGCGGGTTAGTAGTGCCAGAGGGGAATTGGAGGACAGCATAAGACACACTTTGGCCATTGAGAGCTGGGAATTCGACCATGCTTGCTTTCAAGACCTTGAAAGCTGCAGGTGGCCCTGCACCAACCAAGGCACGCATGCCAGTGAATGTGAAAAAATTTCCATCAACCACGCTTACATTTGATGGGACAATAAAGTCAGAGGTAATATCCGGATCTCCGGCCAATGCCATTTGGACTATGGCAAGTGAAGATAGCACAAGGAAGAAGAGCTTTTGAGAGGCCATGGCAAAGCACTTGATATGTAGGATATATTATAATTAGATTGCTAATTAAATTGTGAAGTAGATGATGAATATGGATTTGAAGAAGGGCAGTATTTATAGTGAATGGGATGTGAAATGTTAGTACATTGTAATTCTGCAGGCCTATTGCAGATGGATTTTACAAAGTCATTCTTGTTTTGGTCGAAGAATTTTTGCTGTTTATAATTATCCGGCAAGGAGCCAAGAGAGTACCAGTAATATTCGTTACTTGTGTACATTTTTATTTGATTTTCATTTTAAAACAGTTGTGAGAGACTGTTAAAAAGTTGGCATGGAACTAACTATTCGGAGTAGGAAACCCCTGGTCAGGCTAAAATTCTGCTTAATTTTTACAAACATGGAAATTAGAGGAACCAGAATTATTCAGTCAAATTAAAAAAAAAATTAAAATTATTCTGTCAAATTAGCTGTAATCCAACAGAAATAAGTTAACGAACTGATGACATCCAAGCATTCAAGAAAATAACAGAACCAGCAAACTAGTTTTTTAGCTTTTGCTTTTGCTTCTTAGTTGTCCACAATACTCATTGCATTGTGAAAATTACATGCATGCCAATTCACAATTGTGCAGCTGGAATTTGAAAATGACTTAGAAAAACTAGCAAACGATTCACATGATTTAAAATCAAATTAAATATGCATTCCATCAAAATATTTCTTGGTTTAATAAACTTTGTTGTCTCCACTTGTACAAATGAGTTTGTAAATGGATTGACTATCATATAATATGTATTAATGGTAAGATTATTCCATTGTGATCACCGACGAACCTAATTAAAGCCTAAATGAGGTTATAGCCCCCTCTGGGCTTTGAAATTTTGTTAATAATGACACATGGATTCTTTATATTTTTACATGTAATCATTGTTATTTCATACTTGATGCACACAAACAGGAGAAAACTTCTCATATATCAGCTTTAAAAAAAAAAAAACACACACATATCATACACATGGCTATTTTAATATTTGAAGTTTTTGGGCTTTTAAAAAATTAGTCCAATTATCATGATTTATTATACCTATAGACTTATTTAGTCCTCATCTTATATCTCATAAAAAAATAAACTAGTGGAGAATTGAGTGCGTCGAGCTTAGCTCGAAATAAAAGAAACGATTGCTTTGGTAAATTCTTTGTAACGATATCAGCAACTTGCAATTGTATGGGAACATAGCGAATTTGAATGACTTGCGAAGCTACCATTTCTCGAACAAAGTGTTGGCCAAGTTCATTGTGTCTTGATCTTCTATTTGACACTGGATTAATACTAAGGAAGATAACACTTTTGTTATCACAAAGTAATAGAGGTTGCTTTGAGGATATCACACGAAGATCGCGAATGAGATAATGTTAGGGGATTATGGGCTGAAGGTAGCACACAAGTAAAGTGAAATTAAAAACAAATGTTAGTTCAGGAGGCGTTGCCTACCATATAACAATACAATAATAATTATGAGACTTAGTTTACCATAAATATTAATAATAAAATAAAGTAATGAGACACAGATTTAAAGTGGTAAAACCTTCAATGTAACGGAAACATCCACGGGAAAAAATAGAAGGATTTCACTATAATGAAAAGAATTTTACAATCTTTTTCTAAACACAATGAGTGAACAATCCCACACCCTCTTAAAATATAAGAATTACAACTCTCTCACAACTCTTTTCTCTCTTAGAGTACAGAGGATTTGGTTGAGAATGGAATGAAGAAAATAATGAAATGAAGCATCTATTTATAAGTATGAGATTCACTGTACAAATAGTGAATTTTAATTTTTTATTATGCATGTGGGACCCACCCACATATTTAATATATTTAATTATTTAATTATTGCACATTTCGATACAATAATTAACAATTCTCCCACTTGGAAACTTGATTGAGAACTAATCAGTTTCCACACCATCAGTTCTACTTTGCCGTCTTTAAGCTGCTTACGTTTCTACTAAGCCATAAGAGGATTTACACCATAAAAACTTATTTGTATTGATAGACTTGTTCATTACGTCAGCAAAGTTCTCATTGGTGTGTAACTTCAACAAGTCCACATTGCATTCTTCCACTACTTCACGAAAAAAGTAGTATCGTACCCCTATATGTTTTGTTCTTGAATGAAAGGCTGGATTTTTTGCAATATACAAAGCATTCCGACTGTCACAAAATAATGAATTTTTTTTTTGTTTGTGCCCGAACTCCTCTAATAACCTTTGAAACCAAATAGTGTGTAGCTGCCATATATTCAGCTTCTGTTGCAGACAAAGCCACAACACTCTGTAACTTGGATACCCAACTCACTGCTCCTCCTGCAAGTACAAATACATATCCCGTGGTAGATTTTCTTTTGTCAATATCTCTGATAAAATTCGAATCCACGTAGCCTCTAACAACTAATTCTGATAGTCAATAACATAATACAACATATGGGGTTCATTTGATATATCTAAGGATCATATTAACAGCATTCCAATGCTCTCTATCAGGATTCGTCATAAAAAATGCTCTCACTACTTTTGTAATGTCCGGTCTTGTACAAATCATGGCGTACATTAAGCTTCCCACTGTCGATGCATACGGTACTCGAGACATCTTCTTCCTCTCAGCTTCATTGCTAGGACACATAAATAAGGATAGCTTGAAATTAACAGGAAGTGAAGAAGAAATTGGCTTACAATCTTCCATGTCGAACCACCATAAGATTTTATTCAAGTAATTTTTCTGAGAAAGTCAAATCTTCATGTTATTTATGTCTCAGTGTATTTGCATCCCTAGAATCTTGTTTGTTATTCCCAGATCCTTCATGTCAAACTCTCTAGCTAACTGTGTATTTAATTCTTGGACTTGATCTTTGTTAGGGCTTGCTACCAACATATCGTCCATATACAATAGTAAAATAATAAAGTCATTATTTCCAAACCTCTTGTAATTTGTACAATAGTCTGAATTGAGTCTGTTGTACCCAAGGAAAATAATGAAGGAATCAAATCTCTTACACCAACCTCTCGGCACTTGTTTGAGACCATATATAGATTTATTCAACCTGCAAACCAAGTTCTCCCTGCCTATTTCAGCAAAACCATCTGGTTGGAGCATATAAATTTATTCTTCAAGTTTTCCATGAAGAAATACAATTTTTACATCCAACTGTTATATATGTGGGTCAAAAGTAGCACACATAGCTAGGACTACTCTGACTATTGTAAGTCGAACCACCGGAGAAAATATTTCATTGAAACCAATCCCTTCTTTCTAAGCATAACCTTTTACCACCAATCGTTCATGATGCCGCTCCATTTGATCCTTGCTATTTCGCTTGATCTTGTAGATTCATTTATTACCAATGGTTTTTCTTCCACGTGATAATGGTACTAGATAACATGTATTTTTTCTGTACAAAGCTTCTATTTTTTCTTACATTGCTACCATCCACAGTGATGCATTTACATCTGTTGTAGCTTAATGGATAGTTGATGGCTCTCAATCCTATGTTAGAAGACAATATGCAATGTTACTCTTTGTAACATACTGTGACTGTCAACTTGGAGGTCTTCTCTCTCAAGTTGATTGACAAACTTCAAAAGCTACAAAATCGATTGGTTCTGGTACCTTGTACTCTGGTGCTGGTTCAGAAGAATCTAAATTTTCTTGTCCTGTATTATTTTCCATCTGTACTGTTGTAGTCTTTGTATATTCTTTTAAAATGCTATCATTTCCTTCTTTCTGTAGTTGATCTTCTGCAAATATCACATTCATGCTTATGATGATCTTATGGGTAGTGGAATCTCACAAGCGATACCCCTTTACTCCATCAGCATAACCCAAGAAAATGAATTTTCTAAATTTTGGATCTAGTTTTGTTCTTTCTTGAATGTTGTACATTACATATACATGACAACCAAAAATGTGAAGAGATGAGTAATTAGCTAGCTTTTTGCTCCACATATCTATCGGTGTCTTCAAATCATTTGTTGTTGATGGTGCCCAAAAGTACTTTGGTAGACTAGTTGTTCCGAGTATAGCTCTTACTCTTTCCAGCATCGTTCTATTCATCATTTCTGCCACACCGTTTTGTTGAGGAGTGTATGGTGTAGTAGTTTGTATTTTAATGATTTCTTACTGACAATATGCATCAAAATCCTTGCTGTAATATTCTCCTCTATTATTTGAATTAAACACTTCATTCTCTTTCCAGTCTCTACTTCAATTTGTACTTTGAAGTTTTTGAAAACTAATATCACATCTGACTTGTTTTTGATCGGGTACACCCAACGTCTTCTAGAAAAGTAGTCAATAAATGATACAACCAGAGATTGAACCGGTGCTTCCAAAATATCAGAGTGAATCAATTCTAAAATGGTTTTACTCCGAGAACTTGACCTACTGAATTTTAATCTGTTTTGCTTACTTGTAACACAATGCTCATAAAATGGTAGACTAACCGCTTTCAAGCTTGGGAGTAGCTTTTGATTATCGAGAATCGTCATTCCATGTTCTGACATGTGGCATAGTTTCTGATGCCACAACATAGAAGCTTCATCTTCATAATCCAGTGAGGCCACTGATGATGTTGCTTCCTGAATTGAGTCTCCTAAGAGCATATACAAATTTGTTGAGATCTTTTCATCTTTTAAGACTGTAAGTGCTACTTTCACCATCTTTAAAATCCTATTTTCAACAACAGACTTATATCCAAGGTCATCTGATTGTCCAACTAACATAAGATTTTCTTCATTCCCACAACATGTCAAACATCTTGTACAGTGTAGATAATACCATTGTACATCTTTATTTTGATGCGTTTTTTTCCCAGTAATTTTTAAGGCATGATCATTTCTTAGAAAAACCAATCCTCCAAAGACTTGTTCATAATGGCAGAACCATTCTCTCCTAGAGGTCATGTGCCATGTTGCTACAGAATCGACCAACTATGCATCATTTAGCTGTTTTCTAATATCATTGGATATCATTGCTACTTCACTGTAAAGTGTGCCACCTTCTTCAGAAGTATTTGCAACACGTCCTTGAGATTTTGTTGCAACATGAGATTTTTCTACATCTTTCTTCAGATTCCAACAATCTGTCTAGACGTGCCATTTCTTGCCAAAATTGTAGCATTTAACATTCTTCTTACTTTTCGATTTTTATCTACCATGGTTTTGACTCTCACTTGAGTCACGTTCCATTGATCTCCCTCTTGTCATCAATAATGCTTCCGCTTGTTGTGATCTAGATGATTTGTCTTCCTTATTTTTGAGCCTATACTCATCTTCTAGTGCAGCAGCTGCAACTTCGTCAAAGACTAGATTACCAGTGATAACATTACTTGTCAAGTTGATGATAAGTTGATCATACGAATCAGATAGACTTTAAAGTAGAATCTTTTCACGTTCATTTGTAGATATACTATAACCCAACACAGTGAGTTGGGGAAATAGTGTATTCAAGTTATTGATATGATCCGTCATGGATATGGACTCACTCATTCGAAGAGTGTAAAGTCTCTTATTCAAGAAGATCTTATTTTGTAGTGACTTGACCTCGTACAATTTAGTAAGTGCATCCCAAATCTCTTTTGTAGTCTTCTTCTCTGCAACGCTGAATAACAAAGAATCTGCTAAGGCTAGATACAAGTTTCCCATAGTGTTGTCATCCATATCCTTCCATTTTTCATCAGTCATTCCATCTGATTTCTCACCAATTGCCGCTAAGCAATTGTCTTTTCTCAAGATTGCTTTTATTTTAAGTTTCCATAAGGAAAAGTTGCTCCCGTTGAACTTCTTAATTTTAAACTTTCCTACCATGTTTCTAATGACGATCAGCTTCTCACTTGAACCGGCTTTTACTATTTCATCATGAATAGTATCGTATACAATACCGTATATATATAGTACCGTATACGTAAATAGTATCATATACGTAAATAGTATTATACTGTATATAATGAATAGTCTTTGTGAATAGTCTATGTGAACAGTAATCCTGAATCTGAAGTGATGATACCACTGTTAGGGGATCGTAAGCTGAAGCTAGCATGCAAGTAAAGTGAAATTGAGAACAATTATTAGTTCATGAGGTGTTGCCTACCATATAACGATACAATCATAATTATGAGGCTTAGCCTACCATAAAAATTAACAATAAAATAAATTAATGAGACAAAAATTTAACATGATAAAATCTTCAATGTGAGTGAAACATCCACAGGTAAAAGTAGAAGGACGTCACTATAGTGGAAAGAATTTTACAATCTCTCTCTAAACACAAGAAGTGAACAATCTCACATTCTCTTATAATAAGAGAATTATAACTCTCCCACAAACTTTTAGGAAGAAATAATATTTTTTTTTCTTAGAATACATAGGATTTTCTTGAGAATAGAATGAAGAAAACAATGAAATGAAGCCTCTATTTATATGCATGAGATTCACTGTACAAATAGTGAATTTTAATTTTTTATTATTTTCTTTTATGCATGTGGGACCCACTGATGAGTGATAAATGTATCACTATTTCCCACTCATTTAACTTAATATTTTGTATAGTTTCTTGAGTTTTGTGAATATTTTGATGTGTTTTGTGTTATTTTGCAGATAAATAAAGTTTCAGGACATTCTGGAGGTGATTTGGAGCAAAACTGTGAAATTTGGTGAAATTTGGCAAAAATGGTATTTTGGTAATTTTGGGCGTCCCGAACAAAGGGTATTTTCGTAATTTTGGACATCCCGACACCAAAATAAAGTTTCAGGACATTCTGGAGGTGATTTGGAGCAAAACTGTGAAAATTGACGAAAAGGGTATTTTGGTAATTTTGGGCGTCCCGAGCAAAAAGGGTATTTTGGTAATTTTGGGCGTCTGCCACGTGTCAAAGATTCAACGAGCCGTCATTTTTAGCACACCATGCCACGTGTCGAAAATTCAGCGATCCAAAAAAATTAATAATAAAAAAATAAAAATCAGAAAAATAATAAAAAAATAAAAATCAGAAAAATAATAATAAAAAATTAGATTTTTTTGCCTATAAATAGATTTCGAATTTTTAGTTTCAAATGTACCTCTTCCTCTGAAATCCTTATAAATAAATTGAGAGTTCTTCATATTTTCTTCTTTTATTCAGTTTTATTTCGCTTTGTAGTAGTAATTCTAACCATCCATGAGAGGGGGTAACGTCCTATGCTGAGGTAATAAGGTAATTCTTTTACTTTTGCTATTTAGATTAATCTCCCTTAAAATATGATATATAAACTATTTAAAATCTGAATTAATAAAAAGATACCGCCATTCTAGGTCGGTTGGTTATTCAATTTAAACTGGTTAACCTGACTTAATGAGGATACCGCCATTCTAGGTCGGTTGGTTTAAATTTATATTTCTGTTCCGCCTTATGGCTGGTATATTTGAATTTGACTTAATCAGGATACCGCCATTCTGGACGGTTGGTTTAAAATATCACAAGTTAATATATTATATTTTATGGGAGATATCTAAATAGTATATAGTAGAAGTTATTTCCTTTTACCTTAGCATTTCATTTATTTATTTTAATTACTTTCTGCAATTTCATTTTCTGTCTTTTAAGTTTATATCAGTTTTAATTATGTATAGTAACTAAATTAAATATCTAGGGTTGTGATAAAATCTAATATAACCGGTTTTAAAAGGGTTAGATTATAGTTTGAGTAATTTAAAAGAGTTATTTATTGAGTCATAATCTTAATGCCTTTTATTAATGGCCATTAATAAAATTGATTTAGATAAACTTAAAATGAACTAGACATAGGGATTTTAAGTTAAGACCACAGACTCAATAACCCACGATCTTCCTTAAGGATAGATAAACCTTTAATAGATTTCCTTACAGGATAGGAATATACCTGTTGGGCGGGGGTAGTCATAATTGGAACTCAGTCTTAATGAATCTAGGTAATTTAATTGACATAGACATATGGTTCAATTGGATTATACTAGGTATTTGTAAATGATCATTCGGAAGAGGCTTTTACATAATTTAGTGTTCCAGATTAATAATTCAATAATTTACCCAACTATGATTTAACTACTTCATCTTTTAATTGATATTAGAAAGATTCACAACCCTAGATCTTTAAGTCTTTTTATTTTCCTTAGTATTTTCTTTTGTCTTTTATTTATTTATTTATTTAGCAACTCTACAAATCAAATCATTTCAAGCAATCAATTCTCTTCTCCCTATAATTAGATATCTGTAAATAAATAGTATCAACAATTAATAACAATAGTAGGAATTAAGTCCTCGTGGGATCAATATTTTTATACTACTTGAACGATACGTGCGCTTGCGTTATACGTGTGTGTTTACGCCGGTCAAGTTTTTGGCGCCGTTGCCGGGGGGACTTATTTTTCTTGAGTTGTTAATTTTGAAACTATCTAATTTACTTATATCTAATTTTCTTTCTTTTATTTTGTAATTTTTATTTCTTTTGTTTTCAGGTGATTAAAAAATGGAACACTATGGGGAAATTGAGAAATCACGAACTTTACAAGAAGATACACCCCAAATCCGGGAGCAACAGTCTAGTTTTATGAGGCCTGTTGTCCAACCCAACGATTATCACTGGAATTCAGAATCAAGCAATACTACATTTGCTCAACAGAATGAAATGGGGAGATGTGTAATTTGTGATGGTAACCACCCGAGCGATCAATGTATTTACCTTTCAGAGTGGCAGAATTTTTGGAATCAACCAAGGTACGAAGAATCATCACATTTTCCATCTTATCCACCATCTTCCTTCGATTCTTATCAAGAACCAGAACCATCTGAGGAAGATCAATTGATTCACATGTTCAAAAAACAAGCAGTTCGATTTGATGCACAAATTCAGAATAACGCAGGATCCATACAGAGAATGACAGATCAGATCAGACAATTAATAGAAAACCAGAGCTATATACCTCAAGAATCATTTTCAGATGAAGCCTCAGAGTACCAAACATTTCACGATGACACTTTAGCAAAAGAGGAGGCTGAGGAGAATCAAGAACCAGAGGTATCAGTTCAGGAACCCGAACCGACAAAGTCTCGATTTGATTTCTATATTCAGATTCTGACGAGTATGAAACTGAGCTGTTTGTGCCAACTGCATCAAAAATTGAGGATGAAATTCTGTATTCTCAAAATGAAGATCTTGGAGATTCCATTGCACAAATGTTTGATGAAGATCTACCTGAGCCAATCATTTCAACCAGATCAGAGGATGAAGACCTAAAAACTAACATTTCTCCTCAGGTTGAAAATTTTGAAACATGTATTTCACAGATGACAGATGAAGAGCTGAATGCAGAAATTTTCAAACTCATCTGTGAAGAAAATGTGGAGCAAGAAACAGAGCAAATGGAGGAGCAAATGTCTGACCTTATTAAAGATCCAGAGCATTCAGGAAAAACATCGTTGTTTTGGGGAGTACAAACCAAAGATATCAACCAGAAGCTTGACAGAATGAAACTTCCATTCCAAGTCAAGCACCATACAAGACCTCCTGATTTTCTTTCTTTCTTTTCAGGAACCACTGGAGCAACAAAGATTAAAAAGGTGGCACAAGCACTGAATGAGACAAAACTCTTTTTGCCACTTTACCGTTGGAAGAGACCCTTCAAAAGCAACGCTCACGGGATTGTCTTTGATCGGACATCCAAAACGACGCTGAAACCTCCTTAACAGATAGATTTCAGTCACGTCTGGCTGAAGACGAAAAATTTAGCGCTAGCAGGGAGGCAACCCATGCAATTTGTTGTAATTTATTTTCATATTTTGTGTGAACTTTTTAAATTTTGTTGTTATTTTTTGTAGGGAAAAGCACAAATGGAGCATTTTAAGACAGAAAGAATGGTGTTTGACAATCACAAAAAGGAGAGCTAATTCATTTGTGATGGCTGAGTAAAGAATGATTTCTTGAGACGCATCCTAATGAATTTATACTAAGCAAGTGGCGTATTGCGTACACAATTCTGTTGCCTTAATTATTGCTTTGATTTGCTTTTCTATTGAAATTATCTTTATTTTCGTAGACAGGATCCAGACTTTTTGACCTTTCACGATTTCTTTTGTTGTTTAGCTAACAAGCTTCCTTTGGAAGATACTAGTGCTATTATTACTCACCCTTTTCAGGTACTATAAATTCAGCCCGTCATTGCACTTTTGAAGGCATCCATAGTTGAGAAAGAAATACATAAAAAATGGAAGCCACTTCAAGAAGACGAGTTGAGAACATCTGTGTATTTTGCGGTAGTACTATTGGTACTAAACCACAATACATAGAAGCAGCACAGGAATTGGGTCGAGTCTTAGCAGCAAGGAATATGCACTTAATATATGGCGGAGGCAATCTTGGACTAATGGGGATCGTTTCAAAAGCCGTACAAGAAGGAGGCAGTCATGTTTTGGGAATCATCCCAAAACCCTTGGCAGAGGCGAATCTTATTGGATCAACAAACGGAGAGGAACTGATCGTGCCAGGTATGTCTGAACGACTGGTAGAAATGATTAACCGTTCTGATGCTTTTATTGCTTTGCCAGGTGGCTTGGGTACATTGGAGGAAATTTTTATTGTACTATCTTGGGCGAACCTGAACATACACCAGAAACCGCTTGGATTGCTCAACGTTGATGGTTTTACGATTTTCTTTGTGTGTTTCTTGATGATGCTCGGAGAAATGGGTTCGTGTCAAAACCTATGAAAGAACTCCTTTTTACTGCTAGGTCTGCTCCAGATCTACTTGACCAACTCGTAGCCTATGAACCACAAGTTGACCCTATCATTTCAAAGATAAAATGGTCCGAGGATGATCGTGGTAAGAAGCGTCGAATAAATCTAGATCTTAACCTTTAATTTCCTGTAGAATTTCAGCTAACCAGGTATTATTTTCTAAACTCTTCTTCTACTTTTTAAGACATTGGGGACAATGTCTCATTTAGGTTTGGGGGTGAGGTATAGTTAATAGTACTTGTTTGTATTATGTTTTTAGTTTTAGTCCAAAATTTTTTGAAAAATACAAAAAAATTAAAAAAATTAAAAAAAAAAAAATTAAAAAATTAAAAAAAACAAAGGGCATATTTAAAGTTAGGTGATGGTTTGGTGTCTTCCTTCACTCACTACCTTTTTATAAGGAAAAGCTGTGGAGGCACCTAGATAATCATTCACTTGTAGCGTGTTGTGACAGACTAGTTTGGAGGACTCGTTGTTTATTCCTGACAACAAGCGATAAGAGCCTAAGGGGCTGGGTACTTAAGTGAGCCTCGCTCCACCTTCCCTCTGGGGAATCTACAACGGGAAGTCCATTCGACAGTTAGTCACACACCATAAACTGAGCCTTTGATTAAACTTTTAAAAAAAAAAAAAACATGTAAATTATAGTTTTATGACTAGTAGAAATATGTGGTTGTTATGTTGACTAAAAAGATGAAATTGGTAAGAAATAGCTGTGTAAGGAATTCTCACTCCTGAGACGTATTTCAAACCTAATTCGAAACAAGTTAATTTTTGTTTATTCACTTTTGAATTATTAAATCTGTAAATTCTCCATAAAACTGACTAAAATGAATCTTCATATACTTAGTTAGCAGATATTATCAACATACATAATAACATACGGACATGAGCTGTAATTAAAAAGTTTGTAATATTTAGTGCTCTAGTTTAATTAGAGGAAAACATCTCAAAAAGTGATGGAATAAAAAAAAAAAAAAAAAAAAAAAACATCTGAGATCCGAGTTATTAAGTCTGTAAGGGTATTTTAATACCTAGTGCCCTAAAACCAACTGGTTTGGGAGTCATTGGCCCAAAGCTCGTTACATGGATCAAAAATGATGAAAAATTTATATATATGTTTATATATCTGAAGTCTGAGTAATTAAGTCCTTAGGGGTGTCTTAACACCTGATGCCCTAAAGCCAACTGGTTTGGGAGTCACCGACCTAAAGCTCGCTACATAGATGGAAGATATTGTATATAAATAAAAAATAGGAAAAAAAATCAAAGAAAAAAATCAGAAAAATCAGAAAATTTATTCCATTACTACAAAAGATGTAAATTCTGATAAAACTTTAGGACAAAAATATTACTCTCTTATCAACTGCACTTATGACCGTTGTGGGCAAAAATGAGTTGTTTAAATACTTTGTTAGCTGTGTATATGAAGAATGGTAAAATTAATCGGAGAATTTACTTATTTAGTAATTTAGAATGAAACAAAACAACTAGTAAACTTGGAGTAGAAATTTCACCTGATTAGTCACTAACTTCTTTATTCTTTTTTCTCTTGTCTTTTTGCTTTTGTGTGCATTAGTTTCACTACCTTTTTACTTTTGTAAAATGTTTGTGGGTATCATTGCTGTAAACCCTCACGAGACTACAACTCGCCCACTAGGGACACCTATGGGTTTAAAGGCTTGTTGCATATGCTAAATGCAATCGTGATCCCTACGAAAGTGGCTTAGTTAAATTTTATTATGTTATTTTATTTTGTATTTTGCTCGAGGACTAGCAAAATGTTAGGTTTGGGGGTGTGATGAGTGATAAATGTATCACTATTTCCCACTCATTTAACATAATATTTTGTATAGTTTCTTGAGTTTTGTGAATTTTTGATGTGTTTTGTGTTATTTTGCAGATAAATAAAGTTTCAGGACATTCTGGAGGTGATTTGGAGCAAAACTGTGAAATTTGGTGAAATTTGGCAAAAAGGGTTTTTTTGGTAATTTTTGGGCGTCCCGACACAAAGGGTATTTTCGTAATTTTGGACATCCCGACACCAAAATAAAGTTTCAGGACATTCTGGAGGTGATTTGGAGCAAAATGTGAAATTGAAAATTGACGAAAGGGGTATTTTGGTAATTTTGGGCGTCCCGAGCAAAAAGGGTATTTTGGTAATTTTGGGCGTCTGCCACGTGTCAAAGATTCAACGAGCCGTCATTTTTAGCACACCATGCCACGTGTCGAAAATTCAGCGATCCAAAAAAAATAATAATAAATAAAAAATAAAAATCATAAAAAAAAATAAAAAATAAAAATCAGAAATAATAATAAAAAATTAGATTTTTTTGCCTATAAATAGATTTCGAATTTTTAGTTTCAAATGTACCTCTTCCTCTGAAATCCTTATAAATAAATTGAGAGTTCTTCATATTTTCTTCTTTATTCAGTTTTATTTCGCTTTGTAGTAGTAATTCTAACCATCCATGAGGGGGTAACGTCTCTATGCTGAGGGTAATAAGGTAATTCTTTTACTTTTGCTATTTAGATTAATCTCCCTTAAAATATGATATATAAACTATTTAAAATCTGAATTAATAAAAAGATACCGCCATTCTAGGTCGGTTGGTTATTCAATTTAAACTGGTTAAACCTGACTTAATGAGGATACCGCCATTCTAGGTCGGTTGGTTTAAATTTATATTTCTGTTCCGCCTTATGGCTGGTATATTTGAATTTGACTTAATCAGGATACCGCCATTCTGGACGGTTGGTTTAAAATATCACAAGTTAATATATTATTATTTTATGGGAGATATCTAAATAGTATATAGTAGAAGTTATTTCCTTTTACCTTAGCATTTCATTTATTTATTTTAATTACTTTCTGCAATTTCATTTTCTGTCTTTTAAGTTTATATCAGTTTTAATTATGTATAGTAACTAAATTAAATATCTAGGGTTGTGATAAAATCTAATATAACCGGAAATAGATTTTAAGGGTTAGTATAGTTTGAGTAATTAAAAGAGTTATTTATTGAGTCATAATTTAATGCCTTTTTATTAATTGGCCATTAATAAAATTGATTTAGATAAACTTAAAATGAACTAGACATAGAGATTTTAAGTTAAAGACCACAGACTCAATAACCCACTATCTTCCTTAAGGATAGATAAACCTTTAATAGATTTCCTTACAGGATAGGAATATACCTGTTGGGCGGGGGTAGTCATAATTGGAACTCAGTCTTAATGAATCTAGGTAATTTAATTGACATAGACATATGGTTCAATTGGATTATACTAGGTATTTGTAAATGATCATTCGGAAGAGGCTTTTACATAATTTAGTGTTCCAGATTAATAATTCAATAATTTACCCAACTATGATTTAACTACTTCATCTTTTAATTGATATTAGAAAGATTCACAACCCTAGATCTTTAAGTCTTTTTATTTTCCTTAGTATTTTCTTTTGTCTTTTTATTTATTTATTTATTTAGCAACTCTACAAATCAAATCATTTTCAAGCAATCAATTCTCTTCTCCCTATAATTAGATATCTGTAAATAAATAGTATCAACAATTAATAACAATAGTAGGAATTAAGTCCTCGTGGGATCGATATTTTTATACTACTACTTGAACGATACGTGCGCTTGCGTTATACGTGTGTGTTTACGCCGGTCACCCACCCACATAATTAATATATTCGGTGCAATAATTAACAGATAAGTGAGCCATTTTTCTTCTGCAGTAGTGAGGGACAAAGCCCTATATTCGAATTTGCAACTTGATCATGAAAATTGTTAGATGTGTCTTCACACTCCAAGAAAAAATATTATCACCAAGATAAATGGCATAACCAGAGGTGGAGCGATGAGTGTCGAGACAACTAGCCCAATCTGCATCAGAATAAGCGACAAGATTAGAGGTGGATGATGGAGTAAAGAAAAGACCATCGTAAAGAGATTTTTAATGTATTTCAGGATTCGTTTGACGAGTTGATAATGACGGTCTGTTAGTAATTACTTATAATGACTAACTGAGTTAACAGTATGAGAGATGTTTGGTCGTGTGATAGTGAGGTATTATAAAGCACCAACTATATATTTCTAAAGAGTTGGGTCATGAAATAAGGTTCCATCAGAAGAAAGAAGCTAAGGTACTATCATTAGAATGGTGATATGTTTATAGTCGATAAGATCAGCACAATGAAGTATTTCATTAGCATATTTCACCTGAGTAAGAGATGGAGTACTTTACGTGCACATTTGACCCGAGAGTAAAAAATAGGCTATCTGATTATCGATGAGCTTTCAAACCAAAGGAAGTAAATTAGCGAGCCCAAGTCTTTGGTGGCAAACCTCTTATGCAGTGAAGAAATGAACCCGTTAAGAATATGTTAATTGTTACAAGTAACAACAATGCCATCAACGTATAATAAGAGATATAGATATTGCCACTTGGTTGAGACAACACAAATAAAGAAGGATTCACTTGACTACATAAGAATACAATATGTGTTGATGGTGTTTTCAGGCGCTACAACATTTAAAACAGCACGACAAGGACAAAAGGGTAAATTCTCTGTCTGGCTGAGATCACGTAGCCGACCCGACCAGTTCATGTGAAGACCGACCACTTTGGTTCAAATGACCGAGCACTATAGAGGCCGGCAGGGACGCTCTCAGCATAAAAGATTGTCATGGCCGACCTCATTAAAAACCGACCAGACGACGGACCGTGTTCAAGACAACAACACCCCATTCTTATGGATAAGATAAGGAAGATATCCTACTCTCGCAAGGAGAAGAAGTCAGAATCCAAAAGGGAATAACGAAGAA
Organism: Zanthoxylum bungeanum; assembly: GCA_019454045.1. Classification (NCBI taxonomy): domain Eukaryota; kingdom Viridiplantae; phylum Streptophyta; class Magnoliopsida; order Sapindales; family Rutaceae; genus Zanthoxylum; species Zanthoxylum bungeanum. The sequence continues at coordinate 2,850 of SKCR01004568.1, read as the reverse complement.
GAAGAAGGCAATACCGGATCAGGAAACCCTACCAGAAGAGAAGATTGGGTCCAAATAGGATTTCTTATACAAATAGGAATCTGATTTCTGTATTATTAAAATAGAAGGGTAGAGCATGTGTAAAAGATCATCTGAAAATCACCACAAGAGTGAGAGATTAGAATCATAGAGCTCTGATTTGTAAACGCAAGGAAGAGACTCGAGGAGTGTATTTGAGTAATAAAAAGCACCACCATGTGTTCTTGCCCGTGGACGTAGGTCGGATCCCAAAATCCACCGAACCACGTTAAATCACCTTGTCTGATTGGCGTATTTTCTCGTTTTCCACTAAATTTGCCTTTGGTCCCCCATAACCAAACAAATTCAAAGTTGGAGGAGGATTTCCTCGGGAGTGGAGTGATATTCCAATATTACCCTGAGACCAAAATCCACCGTCAACAGTTGGCGCCGTCTGTGGGGAACTTCAAAAAAGCAGTTCACGTGATAAGACAAATGGCGGAGGACGGAAATCACCAACCAGGAGGTCCGGCAATGGACTGGATGAAAAAAAAAATGAAGATGGCATGAGGTCTATGATGGATCGACTAGAAAGAATGGAAGGAGCAAACAACGAGAAAACTGAAACCGAGACCGGACAGAGGAGGGAAAGAGGGAAAAGAGTAGTAGATGTAAGCGAATACGAGGGACCCAGAAAAGAGAGGCCCCTATGGGATAAGATCTGCGGTGGTAGGAAGATCAGAAGACACATGGGAAGAAGAAGAGGAGGAACAATCACCCGACCCCTCCTCCGACAGTTTTTACAACTCCAAGAGGGAGGATAGAAAGTATAACGAAGACGTACAGGAGACCTCTGGGTTTAAAGAACGCCACGCCCGGGGCGACAGGCGAACAGAAGAACACAGAAGGCGGCGGGGGGGCACAACCCGTGAAATAAAATCTTGGTTGAGAAAAGAGATGACCAGATGGGGAGAAGCCTCAAGATCGGGGCGGGAGACACCCGAGGCGAGGAAGAGGGGTCTCCCCTCACGGAAGAAATAAAGGCAGCACAATTTCCGAAGCGATTTAACATGCCGACCATGGCACCATACAAAGGCCACTCCGACCAAAATCCCACATTGAAAACTTTGTCCTCCTGATGGAAGTACAGGGGGTAACGGCGACGCCATATGCAAAGTATTTCCCTTAACTTTAGGGGGGCCTGCCATCCTATGGTAAAAAAGTCTGGCCCCGAGGAGCATTCAGAGCTTCTCCCAACTTAAGAAGTCATTTATCCGGCATTTCAAAGGAGCCTGCACCCCTAAAAAAACAATAGGAGAACTAAGGCTTATAAAACAAGGAGACGACGAAACACTGAAAAGCTTCATTGAAAGGTATCACAACACTGTACTCGAGGTCGGAGGGTACGAATCCCAAGAAGCCCTGGAAAGTCTGAAAGGGGCCCTAAGGGTCGGGAAACTGTGGACCCACCTGAGGATCCATGAGACACCAGACTACGCTACTGCACTGGAGGTAGCCAGGAAGTACGTCCTACTAGAAAGCGAGGAGAAAGTATCCCGGAGAGGGACAACCGCCAGAGAAAGGGTAACAAGGAGAGAAGACCATCGGCGACCAGAAAAAGAATTCCGGAAGTTCAATCCAAGACCCAAAGAGTTCAAACCAATGGCACAAAAGGATCAAGGCAAAAGGCTCGCAACTCAAGTAAACCTGTGGTCCGAGAGGAAGCGTATATTCCCCTAAGCAAGCCGCCAGGGGAAATCATCATGGAATACGGGAGAAAGGCCTCTTAATAGAGCCCGACCTCAGGAGGTTTCCCCCAGACAGAAAAAACAAAAGATCCTACTGCCTGCACCACAATCTAAAAGGGCACACAACCGATGAGTGCATGCAAGGACCTGCGGGAACAAATGGAGGACCTGGCCCGGAACGGGTACCTGAACAATTACATCGACCACGAGATCATGGCCGCCAGACAAAGGGCAAGGAATCAAGAGGTGAACGTCATCGCAGGAGGGGCAACGCTGGCCGGGGACTCTAACCGGTCGAGGAAGAATTACAGCCGAGCACGGGGGACAGAGGTGCTGAAAACAGAAAAAATCCCAAACCCATGAGGAAGTCGGTCGACACCCATCATGGTCACCGATGAAGACGCTCAGGGGGTAAGTTTCCCCCATGACGATGCACTAATAATCAAAGCAACAATCGCGGCACAGAAGTAGACAGAATCTTGGTGGACCCGGGAGCGCAGTAGACATAATTTCCAAAGAAACTTTGGAGAGCCTGGGGGTAGAATGCACAGCTCTAACCAAAGACATCACCCCCTGTACGGTTTCGGGGGATCAACGGTCGTCCCGCTGGGAAGAATTCAACTAGCAATGACGATCGGAGCCGCCCCCAAAACCCGAACAATCATGATAAACTTCACTGTAGTAGACTGCATGAGCAGTTATCAAGTCATTGTCGGCCGCCCCTTCATGATGAAAACCAAGGCCGCAATGTCCTGTTATTACTTGAAATTGAAGTTCCCAACACGGGAAGGGATCGGGATCATATGCGGAAGCCAGAAGAAGCCCGCAGCTGTTTTGCCACTTACTCGCGAGAGACCCTCTGCGTGGAAAGAGGCACCAAGAAGAGACAGAGAGACGAGGACGACGAGAACACGAGGAAAGACCCTGCTCCTCGGCCCGATAAAGCTGCACGGCTCGGAGCAGCCGAAGAATTAGAAGAAGTAAAGGCTATTCGGGCCAAAGAAAAGCATAAAAATAGGGGGAAGTTTAGACAAGGCCCTAAGAAAAGACTTATTGGAATGTCTACAAGGGTACCCCGACGTTTTTGCATAGGGACACGATGACA
>SKCR01004567.1:0-26342 GCA_019454045.1 Zanthoxylum bungeanum | reverse complement strand
TGAAACTTATCTGTGACATTGTCGTTTGGGACGCATTAACAAGACTCGTATATCAACACTTTTGAAGAGTGAATACTTGGAGGGATTTGATCCTAATTCATATGATGTATGTGAATCTTGTTTATTAGGCAAATTGCCTTAAACCCCTTTTAGCAGTAAAGGTGTATGTGCCACGAGCTGTTAGCCCTCGTTCATGGTGACGTATGTGGGCCCATGTCTAGCTAGGCAAGAAGTGGATATAAATACTTCGTAACCTATACGGATGTTGCATCACGTTATGATTATGTGTGTCTTAAGAAACACATGTCGGAAACATTTGATAAATTCAAAGAGTTTCGACACGAAGTAGAAAAATAGACCAGGAAAAGTATTAAAACATCACGGTTGGACCGTGGTGGAAAATACTTGAGCAATGAGTTTCTCGATTACTTGAAAGAGTATGGTATTATTTCATAGTGGACTCCTCCCGGAACACCTCAATTGAGTGGTGTGTCCGAACGGAGAAACCGAACTTTGTTGGACATGGTAAGGTCAATGATGAGTCGCACTAAGTTACCAATTTACTTCTAGGGATACGCATTTAACAGTGCAATACTTATTTTGAATAAGGTTCCGTCAAAGTCTGTTGGACAGACTCCATATGAAATATGGACATGAAAGAAACTGGGTTTCTCATTCCTGAAGATTTGGGTATGCTAGGCATACGTTAAACGTTTGGATGGTACCAAACTAGAACTCAAATCGGATAAGTGCCTATTTGTAATTGGTAATCCTAGGGAAACCAAAGGATATTATTTCCACAACCCATAAAAGAACAAAATATTTGTTGCTCTCCATGCGTTTTTCCTTAGAGGAATTCCTAAATACAGTGGTAAGTGGGAGGAAAGTAGAACTCAATGAAAATCAGAGTAATACTATTCCTGGCATCGATCCACTCTCGGAACACGAACTGTTCATCAGGGATGAGACTATTCCACATTCTTCTAATACACAAGAACATCGTAGGTCAGAGAGAATCAGAAAACAACCTAAGAGGTATGGGTTTCTGATCTCACCTCATGTAGATATCAATCTTATTGAGGAAGACGAACCGGCTACGTATGAGGAAGTGATACAAGGTATCAACTCCATTTATGGCAAAGTGCCATGAAGTCCGAAGTGGATTCCATGTATACCAACCAAGTTTGTACACTGATTGATGTACCAGAAGACATTGTGCCTATTGGTAGTAAATGGGTCTTCATGGTGAAGACAGACATGGATGACAACATACAAACATACAAAGCTAGGCTTGTAGCAAAATGGTATCGTCATCAATATGGTGTTGATTACGATGAAACCTTTTACCCGTTTCCATGATTAAATCCATTCAGATAATCTTGCTAATGTTGCATATTTCGATTATGAAATATGGTAACTGGACGTTAAAACCGCTTTCCTTAACGGAAACCTTTTGGAGGATGTTTATATACAACATCCTGACGGTTTTTTCGTGCCAAAATATGCAAATAAGGTTTTCAAGTTAAATCGATCCATTTATGGATTGAAGCAAGCATTGCGTTCTTGGAACCAACGTTTTGATGAGATCATATTACAATATGGTTTCATTCAAAACGAAGGTAATTCTTGTGTATATAAGAAGGTTAGTGGGAGCGCACTGACATTCATTGTCCTATACGTTGATGATGTATTGCTTTTTAGCAGTGACATTCCCATACTAAAATCGATGAAAGCTTGGCTTTCACCAAAATTCTCAATGAAATACTTGGGAGAGGCAACCTTTATTCTAGGAATAAGGATCTACTGGGATAGATCTAAAAGTTATTGGCACTCTCGAAGAAATCATACATTAACACATGGCGTCTCTCTATCTAAGGACATGTGTCCTAAAACTCAAGATAAGAGAGATTCAATGAGTCGGATCCCGTTCGCTTCTGCAGTCGGATCGATCATGTATGCCATAACACGTACGCGACCTGGTGTCTCATATGCTTTGAGCATGTGGAGTCACTATCAGGACGATCCATGTGATGGTCACTGGATTGATGTTAAGAACATCCTTTAGTATCTTAGACGAACTAATGATGCTTTCTTAATTTATGGAGATGGAGAACTTGAGATGACTGGGATCACCGATGCAAGTTTCCAAACCGATAAAGACGACTGTAAGTCGCAATAAGGGTACATATTTTGTTTGAACAACGGAACTGTGAGCTGGAAATCTTCCTAGTAAGATAATGTTGCCTCTTCAATAACAAAAGCTGATTATATTGTTGTGGCTGAGGCAGCAAAAGAAGAATTTTGGGTCTATACAAATTCCTAATTGGATTAGGAGTAGTTCTGTTAGCAGCTGAGCTGGGCTACAACATAGACTAAAGAATAACGATCTCATCAATGATCCAAGTATGTACTTCGACGGTTTCATCTGATTCGTGAGATCACACATCGTGGCTATGTGAAGATCGAAAAGATCATTTCAGATGATAACCTTGCAGATCCACTGACGAAAGCTATTTCCTAGCAAAAGTTTGAGCGACCCGTACATAGTTCAAGTGGTGGACACTTGAATGATTGGCTATAGGCCAAGTGGGAGATTGTTGGACAATTATGACCCATAGCATCACTATTTGTAAAAGACATGGTGTTCTTTGTACAAATTAACTATGTGACAAAGGAAATTGCTCTTTTATCATTTTGCAATTGGATTACTTGGATATATAAATGATAAAAGTACATATGATTAGTACATGATTAATAAGATATGAGACAGTATTAATCCACAAATGGTTTAATCATTAAATATCCATAGTCGTAGTATTATCGAGACTGGACATTGATAATGTGGAATATGCTAGTATTACACTTGTGCGCGTTATGGAAGATTAACAACATAGTTCTCATATATTTAAGTATTAGATACTTATGCAAGTGTGATAGGAGGTTCTGTTAGCCGTTGGACCGGGAACAGCTTTGATATGGATAGACCCCTCGGAATCCCATTGGTAGTATGACTATGTGTCTATGGGAATCCGAATCAGGGTAGGTGTATGTGGTCTTAACCTGAGACTTGCATCGCTAATACTTGCGACAATCAGTATGCTTTGGTTTTGGTCGTCCGGAGCTTTAACAGGTTCTGTGTACGCCTCTTCTGGGTTTACTGAGAATCGTAGTGTATTGGGTGTGATGTCAAGATGGAATTATCACTTCAGTCATATGGAGATGATGATCACGCATGGACACGGAACTGATACTCTTAAATGTTGTAACTATTGGGATAGTATGACTAGGTCATGATTATCCGATTACAGAGACTAGTTGCTTGTGATCCGATATATGCTTCGTACGGGGCAGACACAATTCCAGCCTTAGGCCTAGCATGTGACATCCGAGACTGGATCTTAATACGTAAAATATTGTATACTACGTCTGATAGAGATTATGTATATTCCATGTTTAATATATTTCTGGAGAATTGGGTAGGCACGGTGCTTTTCCAGAAGCCAACCATATATTGTAAATCGGTAAGAACATGGTACTGGGTACGCACGTGTTCGGATAGTCCGACAACCGTATTTACCACCAATTGTTAGGGATATGCCCTATACCCAACTTGTAGATGGGCTATATGTACATGTATTTGTAATATTTTCATTAATTAATAAAATGGCAATCTTTATTATACATGTCTTACATAACTTATATGAATCATCAACACTGTAATAAATCCTTTGGAGTAATAAGACGACGGCTTCCACGCCTTATGAAAATCATTACTCTTAAACGTTCATAGTCATAGTTTTGTGAATAATCTGGGCGTTCACAAAACGGAGAGACTAGCATGATGATATGATCCGCCCTTAAGTGGGGTACGGAGATCCGTCCGCTTGGTGTATCACATGGATGCATGAGTTGCTCGTGTCCATCGAACTGATCGCCAAAAGTTTTCACATGGAGTTTTTATCCCATGTGTCTGTGAGAACTTTTATGTATCGATTGTATGACTAGTCCATATTTTCTATGTACGTCGATTGTGACAACCCTATAAGCTTCCTAACTTTATCTCGGTAGAGCCTTATACCTAGTATATAGGAAGCTTCACCCATATCTTTCATGGAGAAGTTCTTGCAAAGGTAGGCTTTCAAACTTTGCATCATCCCTATATCATTTCCTATGATAAGGATGTCATCTACATACAAGACTAAGAAAACTATCATGCTCCCACTCATTTTCTTATAAACACATTGTTCTTCCTCATTTTTTATGAATCCAGATAATCTAATTATCTCATCAAAATGACGATTCCAGCTTCGGGATGCCTATTTAAGTCCATAAATAGACTTTTGGAGCTTACAAAACAAGTTTAAAGTCTCACTAGATACGAAACCCTCTGGTTGTTCCATATAGAAATCCACTTCAAAGAATCCATTTAGGAAAGCAGTTTTCACATCCATCTGTCATATCTCATAGTCGTGATATGCAGCAACAGCTAAAAGAATCCTAATGGATTTTAGCATGGCTATTGGTGAAAAAGATTACGCATAGTCAATCCCAGGATGTTGAGTGTAACCTTTCGCTACCAATCGGGCCTTAAAGGTTTCCACCTTTCCATCGGGCCCTCGCTTCCTTTTGTATACCCATTTACTGCCAATAGGTTTAACTTCTTCAAGAAGTTCAACTAAGTCCCAGACTTGATTGGCATGCATTGAATCCATTTCGGATTTCATGGCTTCTTTCTATTTTCCCTAATCGATATCCAATATCGCTTCTTTATACGTAGTCGGATCTATTTCCTCCAAGAGGAGAACATCAATGCTCACTTCAGATGTTAAAAATAATCTCTCAGGAGGCCTTGATATTCTATTCGACTTACGTAGAACCTGTGTTGTAGATCTTTCATCTAATTGGATCACTGGTTCCATCTCAGGTTCTTTAATGTTGGGATCAAACTCATCAAGTTTAATCTCTCTACAATTCCCACTTTCTCTCAAAATTGCTTTTCAAGAAAAGTTGCAAAGCGAATAACAAATACATTTCGTTGCTCATAATCGTAGAATTGATATCTCATGGAATTATCAGGATATCCAATGAACCTACATTTATACCCTCTGCATTCTAGTTTATCCTGCTGTGCAATTATAACGTATGCAGGACAACCCCAAATCATTAAATGCTTAAGACTTGGATTTCTACCAAACCATATCTGATAGGGGGTCGTAAAAATAGCTTTCGATGGAACCCTATTAAGTATGTAAGCAGCAGTAAGTAAAGTGTAACCCCAAAGGTAATAAGGAAGATATGTATTGTTCATCATTGTTCGCACCATATCCAATAAAGTACGATTTCTACGCTCAGACACTCCATTGTGTTGAGGTGTTCCTGGTGGGCTATATTGGGCAAGAATTCCAATCTCCTTTAAATAATTTCCGAATTCTTCACTCATGCATTCACCGCATCGATCTGATCTAAGGCATTTGATGAATTTACTGGTTTGTTTTTCTATTTCGTTTCAGAATATTTTGAACTTGTCTAATATTTCCGACTTATGTTTCGTCAGATAGACATATCTATATCTAGACTTGTCATTTGTGAAAGTCACAAAGTATGTGGAACCATCATAAGCGGCATGATTTAATGGACCACACAATCGCTGTGTATTAGCTCCAGTAAATCTCCAGCACTATGTCCAACACCTAGAAATGGGGCCTTTGTCATCTTTCCTTAGATACATGACTCACAAATCGGTTAAGGATCTAAGGTAAGATTTTCAATCAAACCATCATTTACCAATTTGGATAGACGTCTAACACCTATGTGGCCCAATCTCATATGCCATAATTCAGTATTATTTAGTTCAGATTTCCTACTTGTATTTTTCTCTATATTAAAGACATATTTATATGTTTCCAAAACATAGTGACCGTTTGATAAAGAACATTCACATTTCAATAAATTTTCTTTATCATACAAACATAAAGTTGCATCCTTAATGTTTATTTTATATCAATCTTTATCTAATATTGGCAGTGATATTATTTGTTTGATAAGTGAGGGAACATAATAACAGTCATGCAAATCTAATTTATATTCATTCGAGAGATCTAGAATAATTGTTCATATGGCCTTGACATCCAATGTCTCCCCATTGCCAACTCTAAGCTGGATCTCCTCTTTATTCAGTCGTCTTCTAAACCTCATTTCCTGCAGGGAATTGCAAATATGAGTAGGATTGCCAGTGTCTAACACTCATCCACTATTTGCATCTAAGGCTAATGAGACGTCAATAACTGGAAAAATACAAAGCGTATCTGAGGGTCATGCTTTTCCTTTTAGCTCTAGACAATCCTTCTTCCAATGTCCAGACTTCTTGCATTGTAGATATTGATCACGAGCTACTTTTGGTTTTGCGCCTTTACGCTTCTTGGAGTTTTTCTTTGATATCTTCTTCTTCCCCATCTTGATTTTCTTTGACTTCCCAGAAGTCTTTGAAGAGCCAGCTCCACCATGGAGATACAGTGTGGGGTTGTATTTATTCAAATCTTGCTCTGGCGTGCGTAGCATGTTATGAAGTTATTCGTATGTGGCTTGCATCGAATGCATATGGAAATTTAAAACAAAGCCAACATAAGAACCATGCAAAGAAGACAGAATCAAATTACGGCCCACCCGTTCATCAAACACAATGCTCTGTCGTTCCAGATATCGAATCTGGTCGATCATGTTCAAAACATGAGTGATGACAGCTTCTCCATCCTTGAGTTCAGCATGGAACAATTCCTTAGACCTTCGATAAAGTTCCGTTTCTTGGTTTGCTTCAAACAACTCCTTGAGTGTTCGCAAGATGCTCCAAGCATCTGGTAGTCATAGCTCTAAGCTTTAATCTAGAGTTCTAAACTCTTATTAATTGTTTCATGTCCAACATGAACATTTTTGACCTAATTCATAAGCATGTTATGTTTATACTTCTAAAGTATCCTAACACAATTGATTAGCCTTATTTCAACATTAAGCTATGTGATCATGCATCTAATACACAAATAAACATAGCTTAGGAGAAGATCAAACATTACCTAGTAAGCTTGATGCAATATCCAATATACTTCTCCTTGTTGAAATTGTTGGAGAACCTCCAAGGTGTGCAAGCTTGACTTCAAGATCCAATCTTGTTTCCAATGCTACCAAGCTTCATTTCAAGATCCAATCTTGATTTCTCCTAGATGAAATGTTGTAGAGACCTCACAAGCTTCTCTAAACACTTCTCTAATTTAGGCTAATCTCTATTGCTTATGCTTATACTTGTTCTTGTACTTGTAATTAAAACCTTCCTAAAGCTTACTATTTGTAGCAAAACTTAGGCAATTTTTAATTAATAAAAGTTGTTATCAACTTTTAAGTGGGCTTAATCCAATTTGTCCAAATATGTATAATTAGGTGTGACTAATCTTCATTGTCTCCACTTTGATTTAATCCAATTAAATCAAGCCAAAGATTAGGAAATGGATTAGTTAAATGTTTGCCACTTTGATTTAATCCAATTAAATCAAGCCAAAACCACATATTATTACATACTTACAATTACCATAATATCCTCAAATGGTAGAGATAATTATGATTTTACAATTAAGCCCTTGTGTAATTATTGAATTAATTCAATTAATCCATAAGTCAAAGTAAATAATCAATGTTATCCAATAACACTTGATTATCTTAGTTGATAATTATAATATCGAATATTATCTTTTATCAAAAATAATTGGCTACCCAAGTGCTCAACGAGTACACTTCATATTGGGACTCTCTAAGTTCAGACGCGTTCATCATATAAGCCTAGCTAATATGTACGCTATTCGGCCACCTCCGAATTCACGAAGAACACGAACGACCTTTCTGAGCTATACAAGTCGAGGTCATCACATATGTTTAAAAATCTCTCCGTCGTAGGCTATCCGAGTTGTGCTTAGGAAACATAGAATACACCGTCAAATTTCCAAGGCGTACATCTCATGTCGATATGTCTACGATTCTTTACAACTGATGCGATCCACCCTAGGTGATCGGCTTTGGCCAAAGTCTTTAAGAATCATGACTTTAATCACATGGATACCTAAATCCCTTATGGTACACATACGGGCCGACAGATCCTATCTTGCTTCGCACTTGATTACTGAGTGCATCGGTCCACACCCAACGAACATCTAGAGGCCAGACCATGAAAGGTTTCTGACATACATGGCATCAAAGTGTGGAGGATCTCACACAAAATCAATTATATCCTATAGTCAAATGATTACATATATTACTCGACTCGAGGAGATTCCAATTGATGGTGGTGTGTATTTCCAACTGTTTGGAATCACCTATGAGTCATTCAGTATTCGCTTCAACGAATACCCACATGTCTATAAGAGTTTTCAAAACTCATGGTCCGTCGGGTTAAACCATTGGAACTCCAATTCCAATATACGACATGTGCTAGTCTTCTAGGTTAAAGGAATTCGACCGTATTCCAAAACTACCGACTAAAAATATTTACTTTAAGAATAGTTTACACCTAGTGTCATGACTATTCTAAGGTCGATGTCATTCTTAGTATATCTATATATCAATCTAATACGCATAGCGACAATACCATTAATGAGGTGAAAAATGAAAAATGTAGTTATTTTATTAATAATAAAATGTACAATTCGGATTGGCACTCCAAATACCAACTCCACCAGCATAATAATCAAGCAAGTTTTCATACTTGCTTTTCATTTTCTGTGTGACTGATTCCATTTGTTCTTTCAACTTTTGGAGCTCGGCCTTAGCCCGGAGGTTGGCCATTTTATCTGCAGCATATCCTAGCAAGTCTTCATCTTTGTCAAGTGTGGGGATTTCTTCTGCAACCTTATTTATAGGCCTTTCATGCCTCATTTCACTATTTTCAGCACCTCCTTCCGGAAGTACCATCAGGTTGGCCATAGCATTGTCCAGGGTCTTTTAGACATTGCATTTTTTGCATGATCCCGATGATGAGCCTCGTATGAAGGAGGCTTTTTTTCTTCTTCTTTGGAGAATCACCGAAAAACAACAGAAAAAGAATAAGAAGAAGAAGAAGAAGAAGGAAAAAATAATGAAACACTGGAGAGAAAAAAACCTATGGGATCACCGAAAAAGAGAGAGGGGGAGAGAAAAAAACGTAAGACAAAAAGAAAAAAAAAGAAAGAAAAAATAAGAGCAAGTACCGAAAAGAAAGAAAACAGAAGAGCAATCACTGAACGATGGAAAGAATAAGTGAATCACCGAAAGAAAAGAGAAAAAAAGATGGGAGAATCAGCGTGAAGCAGAGACCAGAAATAGCATGAAGTAGAGACCAGAAACAGCGTGAAGTAAAGACCAGAAACAACGAACCAACATGAAACAGAGACCAGAAACAGCAAATAGTAAACCAAAAATAGCAAACAGCGAACTAGAAACAGCAACCAGCAAACCAGAAACAGTGAACCAGCAATCAGAAACAGCGAACCAGCAACCAGAAACTGAACCAAACCTTGAAACAAGCTTCAATCCTTTCGGTGACGGCCTAACGCACTTCCGAAAAAGCAACTTAAAATGTAAGACCTGAGGGCACCCTTACCGTATTTATAGCTCTGGATGCTGCGTGCCTGACTGGATGTGAAATACGTCCAGTCGGGTATGTGAAGTCCTACATCAAAGATGGCCAAATCTCTGGTCACATTTCTTCTTTGGAATTTCGTTATTTATCTTTCTTTTATTTATTTATTCACTTTTATCGTTATTTTATTATTTCGCCTTTATTTTGTTTATGTTTGGTCATGTTGATGATTATACTCATATGCATTGTTATAGTATCTCGTGTATATTTTTTATGTCCATTCACGTTGCATTGATGATTATGTGTGTTATTATCCCTTGCGGTATATCAGATGGAAACCCAGACGTAAATTCCGTAGCCGAATCCGAATGGACGGTAGTGCAATTTGTACTTGGGATACAACTCCACGTGCCACTCGGGAAATACTCATATATGTGTTGACATATTTCTTTATATTTTATGCATTTTTACTTCTTTAGTTATTCATTTTGCATTATGCATGTGTGGTTAATCATTTATATTACGTTATACTTTTCCCCTTCTTTATATTTTACATCGTTTATATGAATTTATTTCATTAATCAGTCACCTTATATTATGCATGAATGATTTAATTATATCTTTGCTTGGAGCCATATTATTTCTATTAATATTTATAGGTGTGCAAATTTGTGTTTATTTGAATTACCTTGCATGAACTGAATAAGACTTGACTATACCATTGTGTGAACCCGTACATTATACTGCCATAAGTAAGGGACCATTCTGAACCCAACGGTTTGAGGTCTTCCCTTGCGAGGGGTGAGTGCGGCCTTAAATCTTTCCCAGTTCATGCTAGGTGGCGACTCATTCATTCTCCGGTTTAGTCCCGTGTGGGCTAATCCGTACTCTCTACGGGCTGTGAGCCCAACAGTGTCGTGGTCGCCGAACTTCATAGACATAGCCATAAACCCCGCTTCGCTCCTACAGATGGCGACTCCACTGAGGATAGAGAATCGGCTCTGAAACAATGCCTTGTAGTGTCCGTGGCTTTGGCTTTGGTTAACCAAGTCTCATATATTTTGCATACCCTTCTTACCCCCGATGGCATCATGTATCGTGAAGTCGCTTTCACTAAAGGCGGCGGATCATTATGTGATGCTAACCATCACTCGTTGGCACGTATCCTAGGGTATAAAAAAGTCATGCTCACTTGGTCGCTTGAACCCTTAAGTGGGGAGACCTAGTTGTGTGCAGCCCTTCGCCGATGAGAGCCTTATCCATACCCTTGTAAGCCCACATACGAACCATAGTTATGTGTCATATAGAAGTTGCCCCCATACTTGTGTTTGGGCCCATTATCATTTGAATCCATTTGGGCTTCTCGCCATAGGATACGAACTTGTTGGGCCACTTAAACTGAGACGAGTTTGTATCTTATGATGATTGGGCCAAAAGTTTTCAAAATAACGATGGGCCACCTTGTGTTTGGGCCCCCTATCATTTGAAGTTATTTAGCCACTTTATCGCAAAAGTGTAAACTTGTTGGGTCTTTTCAACTGGGACAAGTTTACACCTCGCGATAATCTGATTGAACTTTTTAAAATGATAACGGGTAAACTTGTATGAAAACCTTGATGGGCTTAGAAGGTCCAAACATGATCCGAATATGCCAAATGCATGAGTCCGATATCCGCACTGGCTTTCATCCAGGAAGGGTACACCTTATTATGGCATATTTGTATACTTTTGGATATCTCCAAGTCCGTCTCCGCCACAACCATGATTACCGAGGGCCCAATTCGTCATTTCTAGACAATGACACGATCCCCATAATAGGCTTAATCAATCTTGTAAATGGGCGGTCTTTGTCTTTTACTGATGAAAAAGGACTAAGGTATCCAAGGTTCACCCCTGTAGCATAGGAGAGAACGATTTTGTGTACCCCACATTGGTGCATAAAATGAGCCATACCTAGTGCAGAAATGGACTTACCACGGGTGTGGGAGGAATAAGATCGGAAGGGTATATGCTGTTTTGATAACCACATGCATCTCATGTATCGCATGCATACTCGCATCATGATGACCCCTGGTCTTAAAAGCCATCATAGATATCTGTTGGTTAGAGGAGAATAAAGACTTGTCAAGAAGAGGTTAGCAAGCATGGATGCGTCAGGCAGCGAAAGTTCCCGCATGGATCAATTGGAGACCAACATCACCAAAATTACCGAGCATCTACAAGCTTTGACCAACGCTGTGGCCAATTTGATAGTACCCCACACAGTGGGAACAGAAAACAACGAGGATGGAAAACGTGAGGAGCCCCCGAATAGGGTGAGCGAAGAAATCCTTTTTTTTGATGATGACATGACGGAGTATGCTGCGGGAAGGATAGCCGGGCCTCAGACAGAGTTACAGAAACTCAGATAACAAGTAGAGTCAGTTACCCGCAAGATGAAGGGAAACCATGAAGATTTATTAGACTATGATGCAATGACTTTTGAAGAACAACTGCCTCCCCAGTTTAAGATGTCTGACATGGCCAAGTTCAACGGAAACGGAGATCCTAGGGTCCATCTCCGACAATATGTTTCAGTGATGAGTTCAGTGGGTTTGTTGAAGCGCCATGTGCAGAAGATGTTTGGGATGTCACTGGAAGGGGTGTCGTAGTATGGTATCATGGCCTGGAGAGAAAAGTCAGGGATGACTGGAGGGCATTAGTATAGGCTTTTCTGAACCAATATGTCATGGACATGGAGATAGACTTGTCGCTCTAGGACCTAGAAAACACCAAACAGAAGCCAGAAGAGACCTTCAAAGATTATGTGGATCGCTGGAGAAGCCATCTCTTGAAGATGCAGACACGGCCCTCGGAGAAGGACCAGATTAAGATGATCATTAAGGGCACCAAGCCCTCCATTTATAACAGGCTGAGAAGGATGACCTCTGTGATTAGCAACTTTCGACAGTTAAGAGAAACTGTCATGAATATCGAGGAAGAGGAAGCCGAGAACAGAAAATTTTACGGCCATAATAGAAAGACCATTGGGGGCCTTCAGGTACCAAGCTCGCTCCTATTGAGGTCGCCGCCATCAGAAACATGCGATTCTCCAATTTTGGTAGACCTTTGTCAAAGGTGCTTGAGAAGCTGAAGAGGCAAGGACTCATAAAACCCTTAGAACCCAAACCACTTCCAAACCTTGTGCCACGCCACCTTGACCTAAACCTATACTATCACTACCATCAGCAAAAAGGCCACGAAACTGACAACTCCACCCGCCTTAGGCATGAGATCCAAGACCTCATTGACACCCATAAGATATCCGACCCGGAAAAAGAACAACCCAACACACACGGAAATCCTCTACCCAACTACCACTCTGTTCCACCACCCACCTACATGATCAACTCCAGCATGCCCGAAAGCTTTGTCCTACAAACTCTCAACCACCAAGCTTCTTGTATGGGGATAGCAATAGTGAAGATGAAACAGAGTAGATGAGAGATTTCTGGAAAACTTCTCGAGCAGTGACGAAGATGAGGTAAATGGGTTGACTCGCAGTGGACTTTTTTACAGTGATGTAACAGAGAAAGGCAAAGAAGTGCTAAAAGAAGGCCGAGAGGTGATGGAGAATACGGATAACACCGAGGGGGATATTGTGTTGCGTTAATTGAAGAAGACATAGGCACATGTGAGCATATGGGAGTTATTATGCGCCTCTCAAGAGCACAGACGTACCATGGTAGAAGCTTTAAGCAAGATAATGGTACCTGAAGATGCAAACTCGACGATGTTCGTAGGGTCGATATAGAAAGAGTGTAGGCAGATGATAACATTCTCTGAAGAAGAACTATCGATGGAGGGGAGGAATCACAACAAGTCGCTATTCATAAAAGCGGAAGTAAGAGGCAAGAATACATCTTGTGTGATGGTGGATGATAGCTCATCTATCAATGTGTTCCCTTTGAAGATTCTGTCAAGGTTGGGTATGCGGACAACAGATTTAAGCCCCTCCAGCATGACTATCAAAGCATATTACGATAGCAAACGGCGAGTTGAAGGTACTTTTACTACAGTAGTCAAAGTGGGCCTGATAGAAGACGAGGTGGAGTTCACAGTGCTTGATATCCAAGCTACATTTGCTCTGTTATTGGGGAGGCCATGGTTTTATAGACTTGGGGGCGTGCCATCCACTTTGCACCAGGGTATTAAGTTCACGCATGGAGAGGAAGTCGTCACCATCAAGGCTGAAGTAGACAATGATGTGGCTGTCTTAGACATACAGCCTTTCACAAGGTTCCAAATGGCGGCAAACTTCGAAGAATAGGTGGACCATAAAGTGTCTAGAATCATGGAAAGAATAAAATATTAGCTGGGCATAGGTTTGAGTGCTAGAGGCCAGGGAATTAGAGCACTGCCGGATTTCAAGGGACAGACCACCAAGAGAGGATTGTGGTATGAATCCGATAGGAATGAGCCAAAAACTAAGAAAAAATTGATGAAGCTGATGGAATACTTTGTGAAAGCCACTGGATATCAAGGAGAGCCTGAACCTGTAGAAGTCAATGGGATCATAGTACCGGGATTCGAAATCTTTAAGGATGTGATGGGCAAAGAACCACAGGCAGAGGAAGTTGCAAAAGAGGAAGATAAATGGGAAGAAGAACTACTGCAGTTGGAGAATCTGATGCTCGAATAAAGCAAGAAGACGGAAGAAGACAAGACTGTAAATTACGAAGATGTTTATTTTCTTGACTTATTTGATTGTAATCATGCCTTTATTAATAATAAAGACATTGATTTTGCTTACTTGTTTGAGTCTTTTCCTGTTAGTCTGCATCATAACATGCATGACATGAGCATATTTGACATTGACTCAACAAAGACAAATGCATTTAATCTTGGTACATGTGAAAACCCCAAGGAAGTTTCAATTGCAAGTGAGCTTACCTCTGATGAGCAGAAAGAATTAGAGAGAATATTAATAAAATATGCAAAAGTATTCGCCTGGTCCTATGAAGACATGCCAGAAGTGGACAGGGGTATTGCCCAACACATGATACCAACTTATCTGAACATGAGACCAGTAAAACAGAAGCTCCGAAGAATGAGGCCAAAAAGGGGCCGAAAAGGTTAGGCAAGAAGTCAAAAAGTAGATAGATGTGGGGTTCTTAGAGGTGGTGAAGTACCCCGAGTGGTTAGCCAACATTGTGCCGGTACCAAAGAAGGATGGAAATGTCAGAATGTGCGTGGATTATAGGGACCTCACCAAAACTTGCCCAAATGATGATTTTCCTCTACCTCATATAACGTGTTGGTTGATAGCGTGGCTCTATCTGCTATGTACTCGTTCGCGGATGGATTCTCAGGATATAACCAAGTCTTCATGGTCGAAGAAGACAAGCATAAGACTGCCTTCGTCACTGAGTGAGGTACATATTGTTATGAGGTGATGTCGTTTGGACTTAAGAATGAGGGAGCCACTTATCAACGAATGGCCACTACATTATTCCATGACTTGATGCATAAGGAGATTGAGGTATACATGGATGACATGCTGGTTAAATCAGAGACGAGGGTCGGACACATAGAAGCGCTGGAGAAATTCCTTCAAAGGGTCAATAAGTACAACCTCTGACTCAACCCAAAGAAGTGTGTGTTTGGGGTAACATCCGGGAAGTTGTTGGAGCATACGGTAGGAATGGGAGGGATAGAAGTGGACCCTGAATAGATCAAGGCAATTACTGAGATGCTCGCACCAAAGACAGAAAAGGAAGTTAGAGCTTTTCTCGGGAAAATCCAGTATATCAGTCGATTCATTGCCATGCTAACATTAGTATGTGAGCCCATCTTCAAGCTATTAAGGACGAACCAACTTGTGGAGTAAAATAGGCAATGTCAATAAGCTTTTGACAAAATCAAGGAATACTTGGTTAAACCGCCCGTCCTGAAACCTCCAAGGCCGGGCAAACCTTGGTGTTGTATTTGGCCATAGAACCCGAAGCATTACGGGCGATGATGGTACAGGAAGATGAGACATGGGTGGAACATGTAGTCTACTACCTCAGTAAGAAGATGCTTCCGTATGAAGCCTACTATCAAGAGGTGGAAAAGATCTGTTTGGCGGCAATATGGGTTTCCCGAAAGTTGCGTCATTCCTTCCAATCCTATAAGATACAAGTGGTAGCAAAGGAGAATCCGCTAAAGTATTTGCAGTCAGTACCTTCACTGGTGGGGAAGTTGGGCAGATGGTTGGTGTTGCTAGCGGAGTTTGATATAGAATACCTCACCTTTAAGGTAATCAAAGGGCGAGCCGTAGCGGAATTCTTGGCATTACAACCCATAGAAGGAGATCAGTATAAGTTCGAATTCCCATACGAGGAGGTTCAAGCCATAACGTTCCAGGGGTGGAAAATGTATTTTGAAGGAGCGGTGAATTATAAAGGAGCAGGAATAGGAATTATGATAGTAAACTCCGAAAGAGAAACCCTAGATATGGCCAAAAGGTTGACGTTCGGAGTAACCAACAACATGGTCGAATATGAAGCATATGTGTAGGCACTGCATTTTTACACATAAGTCCCTATGATGAGTCTCATTTTGGAGACACTACCTTTTAAGTCACGGAGGTCACGGGAAACGGACATCGGAAGGGGAAATTCAGAATAAACAAGGTTCACTGTTTTCGTTAGTGCTGCGTTCGTGTTTACGTTCGAACGTCAAACGGATTGCGGGCGTTCGTGCCGCGTTCGAGGAAGCGTTCGAACGGTGTCGGTAATTCTGGTTTTGCTGCTAGCCTCACATCCAGCCCACTTAGCCCCCCAAAGCCCATAAAACACATCCCAAATTAAATAAATAAATATTAATTTAAAACATTAAACATTAAATAAAATATTTAAACCATTTACCAATTAAATAAAGCATTTACCAAACTTAAACTAAAATCATGCCTAATTTAAATAATTTGAATATATTATATACTAAAACTAAAAAGAAGATATACCTAATTAAAATCTATCCTAACCAATTAAAGCCAATCATATATTTGACTTCCTAATCTAATAAGATAATTACCAATCTAAAATATTGTATTCCTAAACCAAACCAAACCAAATCAAATCTCTTTCCTTGTCAAGCCCAACCCTTTGCCTATAAAAAGAACCCTTCACCAACCTTCTCAACCCTAGTCCCTAGCTCATACACAACACACAGAAAAATTACAGGAAGAACACACCCAAAAACGGTAAGCAAAAGATAAAGAGGAAACGGCAGCGAAACCACAAGGAAACAGTAGCAAAAGACGGAGAACGACGACTCAAAACAGTAAGAAAACGGACGAGAACAGTGAACCAGTGAACCGGGAGAGTTGCGGAGCATCCACCCTTCCGAGAGGTGATTTAAAAGGTTAGACCTGAGGGCACTTTTTCATTGGTTTATATTCGTTTTTTTTTATCATTGAATTCTATTCGCATGAGAGTCGTTTATGGATGCATGTTGTGGCTTGAATGAAATGGAAGAGTGTCGTCTCTTGTGGTTTATAGGATGGAAACCCAGACGTAAATTCCGTAGCCGAATCCGAATGGACGGTAGTGCGGTCTGTACTTGGGATACAACTCCACGTACCACTTGAGTAAACGGCACCTTCTCTTGTTTTGTGTTGCTTTCATTTATTTATTTTTCGTCACCTAAATTATGCATGTTGCTTATTTATGCATGGTTCAATCGAGCGCATGGGCTTAGTAAGTGGAATGAAAGATCCCTATGGGGAGGGGTTAAAGCCCTTTACCACGATGCTTTGCTGCGCCGGTTGATGTGTGTTCGGTTGGATGCAAGACACGTTCAATCGGACATACTTAGTTGAATATGATTGCCTTTATGTTTGTATGCATGATGTGATGTGACACGCATGGGCTTAGTATGTTGGTCTAAAGGTCCTCTCTTTGAGAGATCAAGAGCCCCCAAAAGGTCACCTTTACGGCAGTACTTCGCCGCGCCCCCTTTATTTTGTTGTTTATGTATTACGTCCCATTTCATGCATCAGGTCTGTTCCCGTTCGAACGCGTTTACGAACGCAACTCGAACGCGCATGCATTTTTACCTTATCATGCATCAGGTCTCATTTCCGTTCGAACGCGTTCACGAACGCCATACGAACGTGAACATTCTGTTTCATTTCCGTTCGAACGCGTTATCAAACGCCATACGAACGTGAGCATTCTATTTCATTTCCGTTCGAACGCGTTATCAAACGCCATACGAACGCGAACCTTCCGTTTACCATTCGAACGCGTTTACGAACGCTACACGAACACGCACACACTGAACTGAGTCTGTCTTATCATATTCATGCATAATTTCCTATTGGTTGATCTTTCTTGTGTTATATAGCCAACCGTATTATTTGTATTCCTGCATTTATCCATTCTATGTGTTCTTGGGACTGTATTCAAGCATGATTAGGCTGTTAGCATGTTATTTGGTTAATAGGTTCATGAGATAGTACTCAAGCATGATTATGTTGTTCTTAGTTTTCCATATCATAGGATTGAAATATGCTCATGAGATTGCCATGTGATGTTGCATGTTGTGATGAACTTGTTGATGTATGCATATGAATTTAGAAGCATGATATTTTGGAAATAAATGTTATTTAAGCCTGGTTAAATTATTACATAAATCCTTTTATTACAAGTGACATAAGTAAGGGACCATTCCGAACCCAACGATTTGAGGTCTTCCCTGGCGAGGGGTGAGTGCGGCCTTAAATCTCATTTTCCCGGTTCACACCGGGTGGCGACTCCATTACTCTCCGGTTTAGTCCCCCGTGGCTACTCCGTACTCCCAACTAGGCCGCGAGCCTGGAACAGCATGCGTCGTCCAGTTTCTGTGTCCCACAGTCTGGCGACTCCATTGGGGATAGAGAATTGGCCCCGAAATATTGACTTGTGATGTTTGGATTTATGTTTTAATTGACCGTGTCTATAGTGGATAAAGTGAGGGTTTAATCAAAGGCATTTTGAGGCTAGGTAATGGTTTGGTGTCTTCCTTCATTCACTACCTTTCTAGAAGGAAAAGCTGTGAAGGCACCTAGATATCCATCTACTCGTAGCCTATTGTGATGGACTAATTTGGAGGACTCGTTGTTTATTCCTGACAACAAGCGATAAGAGCCTAAGAGGCTTGGGTATTTAAGTGAGCCTCGCTCCACCTTCCCTCTGGGGGATCTACAACGGGAAATCCATTTGACAGTCCGTCACACACCATAGCTCATTGGCACGTACCTTAGTGTATAAAAAAGGGTGCGCTCACTTGGTTGCTCGAACCCTTGAGTGGGGAGACCTAGTTGTGGGCCATCCTTCGCCAGTGAGAGCCTTTGTCTATATTCTTACTAACCCACCCATAGACCGGGTTGGCTAAAGTAGCAATTAGTTCCTTGAGTATGTGCTTGTGGACCATCCTCATTTGGATGCAGTTGGACTATTGTCAGAAATGCGGGCTTGTTGGGCCATTTAAACTGGGGCAAGTTCGTACCTTATGACTATTAGGCCCAAAGCTTCTGAAGTGTTGATGGGCCATACTGTAGAAATTATTACGTTTGCATTATCTTTCTTCTATGCTTGTGTTTGGGAACATCGTCGTTTGGATTCGTTTGGACCATTTGCCATAGGATATGGGCTTGTTGGGCCATTTAAACTGGGACAAGAACGTATCTCATGACTATTGGGTCAAAGGCGTCTAAGTGTTGATGGGCCACTTTGTACTTGTGTTCGGAACATTACCATTTGGCTTTAGTTGGGCTCCTTGTCATAAGATGTGAACTCGTTGGGCCATTTAAACTGGGATGGGTTCACTCCTGTGACAATTAGCCCGAAAAATTCTAAAATGGTAACGGGCCGATTTGTGTGAAAATTTTAATTGATTTAGTATATTATATATGTTACATGCATCTCATGCACCTCATGCATACATACATCATGCTAACCTTTGTGTTCTAAAAGCCATCATAGACTCCCGTTGGGTTAGGGAAAAGGGAAGACTCACCAAAATACTGAGAACAGACATGAGTGAATCAGATACTGAGGTATCCCGGATAGATCAGTTGGAAAATGGTTTCGCCAAGATTACTGAACAGTTGCAAGCTTTGACTACTGCTATGGCTGGTATAGCTGTGCCCCGTGCTGGGGGAAATTCTGAGAATGTAAGGCGTGAGGAGCCTCAGAATGGGTTAGGGAATGATGTCCCCACTTTTGATGATGACATGGCATAATATGCAACAGGCAGAGTGATTGAGTCTCAGGCAGAATTTCAGAAGCTTCGGGATCAAGTTGAAACAGTTACCCGCAAAATGAGGGGTAAGAACGAGGATTTGCTAGATTATGAGGCAATGACCTTCGGAGAACAGCTGCCAGCTCAGTTTAAAATGCCCGACATGGCCAAGTTTAATGGGAACGGAGACCCAAGGGTCCATCTGCAGCAATATGTCTCAATCATGAGTTCAATGGGCCTATCACAGCGCCAAGTCCAAAAGTTGTTTGGGATGTCACTCGAGGGGGCACCTGTGGTTTGTATCATAGCCTTGAGAAGAAGGTTAAGGAAGATTGGAAGGAACTAGCTGATGCCTTTCTGAAGCAGTATGTTACGGACTTAGAGATTGACTTGTCACTCCGTGATTTGGAGAACACTAAGCAGAAGCCAGAGGAAAGTTTCAAAGAGTATGTGGATCGCTGGAGAAGCCAGCTTTTGAAAATGCAGACTCGGCCCTCAGAGAAGGACCAAATCAAAATGATCATCAAGGGCACCAAGCCCTCTATTTATAGTAAGCTGAGGAGGATGACTTCGATGATTTCTGATTTTCGACAGTTGAGGGAAACTATCATGGATATTGAGGAAGAATAGGCTGAAAATAGAAAGTTTTATGGCCATAATAGAAGAAATTTTGGGGGGCCTTCTGAGACCAAGCCCGCTATTGCCGAGGTCGCTACCGTCAAGAACAGGCGATTCTCCAATCTTGGTAGGCCTTTGTCAAATGTATTTGAAAAGCTGAAAATGCAAGGACTCCTAAAACCTTTGGAACCTAGGCCATTTCCGAACCCTGTGCCACCATACCTCAACCTAAACCAGTATTGTCACTTCCATCAAGAAAAAGGCCATGACACCGACAACTGTACCCGCCTTAGGCATGAGGTCCAGAACCTCATTGACTCCCATAAAATACCCAATCCAGAAAAAGAACAACCCAACACACACATGAACCCTCAACCATAAAGCCACTCAACCACCCAGGTTTCTTGCATTAAGATAAGGGATAACAGTGAAGAACCATAGGCCAAAGAAGAAAGCAATACTCCGATTAATGAAGTTATTCCTCCTAGTTTATTTGATCCTGCATTTTAAAAAAAAAAGACATTGATTTTGTCTATTTGTTCGAACCATTTTCTTAAATGATAATAAAGACGTCCATTTCGCTGAATCTCTTCCGCAATATGAGTATATTTGAGAAAAGCATTCAACCGAGGTACTATGAAATTCAATGATGTTTAGAACACGGGGAATCCTCGAATAAGCAAGCAGGGGGGCAGTGAGAGTATCAGACTTGGAAGGGAATTAGTTCACCAAGCCGATCAGCGTAGACAGATTAAAGCGGTGGCTTGCCTGAGGAAAAGAAGACTGAGTAGTCACCAAGAGAATTGGCAGAAGACCTAACCCGACGGGATAGGAACATTCATGCATGCATACATGTAACACATTTTGCATCCTTTTGTGTTTGTTTTATTTGTGTTTCACAGGTTTTAAAGAATAAGAAAAGCGGCAAAGAACAAGCTAATCAGAAATGGTAAAAAGCACAGTATCGGATTCAGGTAATGATTCCAGGGTTGAGGCCCATTTGAGTTTGAGTTTCGGGGATGACACTCTGGGGGCAAGGCCCACATTGGTTCAGCATCGGTTTCTGCCGGGTATGGCACTCTGGGGGCGAGGCCCACATTAGCATCAACATCAGTCTTGCCGGATATGAAATCTGGAGGGCGAGGCCCACGTCATTATTAGTAGCTTGGGGACGAGTCCCAGGGTTGAGGCCCATATCAGTATCAGTCTGGGGGCGAGGCCCATATCAGTATCGGTCTGGGGGCGAGGCCCATATCAGTATCAGTTTAGGGCGAGGCCCATATCAGTATCAGTTTAGGGCCGAGGCCCACATCAGTATCAGATCGGGGATAAAGCCCATATACAGCACAGTTCGGGAATACAGCCCAGGAGAATAAGGCTCTCTTTCAGTACATTCCGGGAATACAGCCCAGAGGAATAAAGCTCTATCTTAACATAGCTCGGGAACAAAGCCTATGGGAATAAAGCCCACTTTCAAAGCAATTCGGGAACAAGGCCCAGGGGAATAAAGCTCACATTCAACACAGTTCGGGAACAAAGCCCACAGTCAGCTCAGATCAAGGAATAAAGCCCACATTCGACACAGTTCGTGAATAAAGCCCACAGTCAGCTCAGATCAAGGAATAAAGCCCACATTCAACACAGTTAGGGAATAAAGCCCACAGTCGGCTCATATCAGGGGAATATAGCCCCATCTCAATGCAGTTCGGGAATAAAGCCCACATTCCAAACATTAGGGGAATAGAGCCCTATCTCTCAACAGTTCGGGAACAAAGCCCAGGGGAATAAAAGCCTCATGTCAGTATAGTTTGAGAACAAAGCTCAAGGGGAAGAAAGCCTCATATCAGTATAGTTTGATAACAAAGCTCAAGGGGAAGAAAGCCTCATGTCAGTACAGTTCGGGAATAAAGCTCGGGAGGAATAAAGCCTCATCTCAACAGTTCGGGAATAAAGCTCGGGAGGAATAAAGCCTCATCTCAACAGTTCGGGAATAAAGCTCGGGAGGAATAAAGCCTCATCTCAACAGTTCGGGAATAAAGCTCGGGAGGAATAAAGCCTCATCTCAACACAGTTCGGGAACAAAGCTCGGAGGAATAAAGCCTTATCTCAACAGTTCGGGAATAAAGCTCGGGAGGAATAAAGCATCATCTCAACACAGTTCGAGAATGAACAAGCCGGGAATGGCAATCCAAGAATGGAGCAGAGTTCAAGAATGAACAAGCCGGGAATGGCACTCCAAGAATGGAAGCACGGTTCGGGAATGGACCAACTTACAGTAACAGTTCGGGAATGGACACCTTACGGTAACGGTTCGAGAATGGACCACATCACAACACGGTTCAGGAATGAACCAGGGGTCGCAGCACCTCACCACCAAATCAACTCAACTCAACACATGGTAAGTCAAGTGGCAGCTGGCGAGCCAGGTAAGTGAAAATGCATTGCATTAAACTTTGATAGGATTGTCACTGTTGCACATTACACAAGTCCCATCAAAGTGGGGGCGACTCTAGGCACTGCATTTTTACACATAAGTCCCTATGATGAGTCTCATTTTGGAGACACTACCTTTTAAGTCACGGAGGTCACAGGAAACGGACATCGGAAGGGAAAATTCAGAATAAACAAGGTTCACTGTTTTCGTTAGTGCTGCGTTCGTGTTTACGTTCGAACGTCAAACGGATTGCGGGCGTTCATGCCGCGTTCGAGGAAGCGTTCGAACGGTGTCGGTAATTCTGGTTTTGCTGCTAGCCTCACATCCAGCCCACTTAGCCCCCCAAAGCCCATAAAACACATCCCAAATTAAATAAATAAATATTAATTTAAAACATTAAACATTAAATAAAATATTTAAACCATTTACCAATTAAATAAAACATTTACCAAACTTAAACTAAAATCATGCCTAATTTAAATAATTTGAATATATTATATACTAAAACTAAAAAGAAGATATACCTAATTAAAATCTATCCTAACCAATTAAAGCCAATCATATATTTGACTTCCTAATCTAATAAGATAATTACCAATCTAAAATATTGTATTCCTAAACCAAACCAAATCAAATCCATTTTCCTTGTCAAGCCCAACCTTTTGCCTATAAAAAGAACCATTCACCAACCTTCTCAACCCTAGTCCCTAGCTCATACACAACACACAGAAAAATTACAGGAAGAACACACCCAAAAACGGTAAGCAAAAGATAAAGAGGAAACGGCAGCGAAACCACAAGAAACAGTAGCAAAAGACGGAGAACGACGACTCAAAACAGTAAGACAACGGACGAGAACAGTGAACCAGTGAACCGGGAGAGTTGCGGAGCATCCACCCTTCCGACGATCGTGTACCGTACATCCGAGAGGTGATTTAAAAGGTTAGACCTGAGGGCACTTTTTCATTGGTTTATATTCGTTTTTTTATCATTGAATTCTATTCGCATGAGAGTCGTTTATGGATGCATGTTGTGGCTTGAATGAAATGGAAGAGTGTCGTCTCTTGTGGAATATAGGATGGAAACCCAGACGTAAATTCTGTAGCCGAATCCGAATGGACGGTAGTGCGGTCTGTACTTGGGATACAACTCCACGTACCACTTGAGTAAACGGCACCTTCTCTTTCTTTGTGTTGCTTTCATTTATTTATTTTTAGTCACCTAAATTATGCATGTTGCTTATTTATGCATGGTTCAATCGAGCGCATGGGATTAGTAAGTGGAATGAAAGATCCCTATGGGGAGGGGTTAAAGCCCTTTACCACGATGCTTTGCCGCGCCGGTTGATGTGTGTTCGGTTGGATGCAAGACACGTTCAATCGGACATACTTAGTTGAATATGATTGCCTTTATGTTTGTATGCATGATGTGATGTGACGCGCATGGGCTTAGTATGTTGGTCTAAAGGTCCTCTCTTTGAGTGATCAAGAGCCCCCAAAAGGCCACCTTTACGGTAGTACTTCGCCGCGCCCCCTTTATTTTATTGTTTATGTATTGCGTCCCATTTCATGCATCAGGTCTGTTCCCGTTCGAACGCGTTTATGAACGCAACTCGAACGCGCATGCATTTTTGCCTTATCATGCATCAAGTCTCATTTCCGTTCGAACGCGTTCACGAACGCCATACGAACGTGAACATTCTGTTTCATTTCCGTTCGAACGCGTTATCAAACGCCATATGAACGTGAGCATTCTGTTTCATTTCTGTTCGAACGTGTTATCAAACATCATACGAACGCGAACCTTCCGTTTACCGTTCGAACGCGTTTACGAACGCTACACGAACGCGCACACACTGAACTGAGTCTGTCTTATCATATTCATGCATAATTGCCTCTTGGTTGATCTTTCTTGTGTTATATAGCCAACCGTATTATTTGTATTCCTGCATTTATCCATTCTATGTGTTCTTGGGATTGTATTCAAGCATGATTAGGCTGTTAGCATGTTATTTGGTTAATAGGTTCATGAGATAGTACTCAAGCATGATTATGTTGTTCTTAGTTTTCCATATCATAGGATTGAAATATGCTCATGAGATTTCCATGTGATGTTGCATGTTGTGATGAACTTGTTGATGTATGCATATGAATTTAGAAGCATGATATTTTTGGAAATAAATGTTATTTAAGCCTGGTTAAATTATTACATAAATCCTTTTATTACAAGTGACATAAGTAAGGGACCATTCCGAACCCAACGGTTTGAGGTCTTCCCTTGCGAGGGGTGAGTGCGGCCTTAAATCTCATTTTCCCGGTTCACACCGGGTGGCGACTCATTTACTCTCCGATTTAGTCCCCCGTGGCTACTCCGTACTCCCAACTAGGCCGCGAGCCTGGAACAGCATGCGTCGTCCAGTGTCTGTGTCCCACAATATGTCTTTGTACTGAAAGCTCTGATAGCCCTATGAGCTAAGAACGTAGAAGTTTATAGAGACTCGATGTTGGTAGTTCAACAGATGCGAGGGGAATAGGAATTGAAGGAATACCGGTTGAGACCCTACCTACTCCATCTCAGGAAGTTGGCACAGGCTATCCCCGACTGTAAATTCCAGCACTTGCCACGAGAAGAGAACCAAATGGCGGATGCATTAGCCACCCTAGCTGCAACTTGGAAAACCCGGAAAAACTGGTCATGAGACCCCTTGTGCTGACAATAGCTAGCAGATCCAGTTATGAGATAGAGAGAATCTTGGAAATAGAAGTCGACGATGGGAAGCCGTAGTACTACGACATTCTGCAGTATCTAGAACGTGGGGAATTCCCATAAGGAGCCGGTAAGAAATACATAATATCCATTCAGAAATTGGCTTCCCAGTATATGAGTTTGAGGGGAGAACTGTACAAGAGACAAGCCAACGGCGTTCAGCTGAAATTTTTAAGAAAAGAAGAGTCTCAGAAGGTGATGGAAGAGGTGCACGCTGAAGTATGTGGACCGTACATGAATTGCTTGAATTTGTCTCACAAGATAGTGAGACAGGGATTTTACTGGTCGACCATGTGACGAGTGGTATTTATATCACTATTTCCCACTCATTTAATCTAATATTTTGTATAGTTTCTTGAGTTTTGTGAATGTTTTGATGTGTTTTGTGTTATTTTGTAGATAAATAAAGTTTGGAAAGCACTGGAGGCAATTTGAGGCAAAACCGGACAAAAATGCGTCAACAGGGATATTTTCGTCTCTTCAGCGTCGCGACGTTGGAACACTGCGCGCCGCGACGCCCAGCGTGCGCCGAATCTGCTAACATGCGCCGGGTCCACAAAAATCAGAATCTGAGAAAAGTTGACTTTGCTAACGTGCGCCGTGACATGTGTCACCATCACAACAGAGATGCTAAAATGCGCCTTGCCACGTGTCGAAATCCTATTGCTTGGACGGCCACCG
>SKCR01004566.1:0-26431 GCA_019454045.1 Zanthoxylum bungeanum | reverse complement strand
TAGTTATTTCGGTCGGTTACGGATAGCCGAGTTTTCGATTGGTTTATGATATGGATACATGTTATCCAAAATTTTTAAACATGTAACAAAACCAATAAATTTGAAACTTAAGTTCATAGTAAATAAATGTGTGATTAACAAAAAAATTAAGTAGTTATAAAAAAACTATAACATTAAGAGAATTCTATTTCATTCTCATTAACTTTAGTAATTATCCAAAGTAAATAATTGATTAATTTTTCAAAATTTATCATATTTCTTTTTTCTAATTTAATATAGAATCGATTTTTTCGAACTCATATGCATGCTCATTAACATATATAATTAATGAAAAATAAACATAACACATGTAATTTATATATTTATTAAAAATACCCCGAATCGTAAATAAAACTTAATTGGTCAATTTGAAATAATAATTATTTAAACACGAAAAATATAATTATTAAGTAGTTATTTAAAAAAAACTATAACATTATGAGAATTCTACTTCATGCTCATTAACTTCAGTAATTATCCTAAGTAATTAATTGATTAATTTTTCAAACTTATTATATTTCTTTTTTTTTTTTTTCAATATTTCGGTTATTTTGGTCAGTTACAGATAGCAACATTTACATATGTAATTATGAGCGTTGAATATGCAACTTCCACCAATAAACATGCAATTTTGACCAATAAATATGCAAATTTAGAAGATGAAACTTTTAGCAATAAACATGCAAAACGAGACCATTGGAAAATTGAAAATCACACATGCAACTATGAGCGTTGAATATGCAACTTCGACCATTAAACATGCAACTTTGACCAATAAATATGCAATTTGGAAGATGAAACTTTTAGCAATAAACAAGCAAAACGAGACCATTGGAAAATTGAAAATCACACATGCAACTATGAGCGTTGAATATGCAACTTCGACCATTAAACATGCAACTTTGACCAATAAATATGCAAATTTGGAAGATGAAACTTTTAGCAATAAACATGCAAAACGAGACCATTGGAAAATTGAAAATCACACATGCAACTATGAGCGTTGAATATGCAACTTCGACCATTAAACATGCAACTTTGACCAATAAATATGCAATATTTGGAAGATGAAACTTTTAGCAATAAACATGCAAAACGAGACCATTGAACATGAAACTTTAGCAATAACATGCAATTGCTTCTGCCTCGAAAATCACACCTGCAACTATGAGCGTTGAATATGCAACTTCGACCATTAAACATGCAACTTTGACCAATAAATATGCAATATTGGAAGAGATGAAACTTTTAGCAATAAACATGCAAAACGAGACCATTGAACATGAAACTTTAGCAATAACATGCAATTGTTTCTGCCTCGAAAATCACACCTGCAACTATGAGCGTTGAATATGCAACTTCGACCATTAAACATGCAACTTTGACCAATAAATATGCAATATTTGGAAGATGAAACTTTTAGCAATAAACATGCAAAACGAGACCATTGAACATGAAACTTTAGCAATAACATGCAATTGCTTCTGCCTCGAAAATCACACTTGCAACTATGAGCGTTGAATATGAAACTTCCACCATTAAACATGCAACTTTGACCAATAAATATGCAATATTTGGAAGATGAAACTTTTAGCAATAAACATGCAAAACGAGACAATTGAACATGAAACTTTAGCAATAACATGCAATTGCTTCTGCCTCGAAAATCACACCTGCAACTATGAGCGTTGAATATGCAACTTCGACCAGTACCATGCAACTTTGACCAATAAATATGCAATATTTGGAAGATGAAATTTTTAGCAATAAACATGCAAAATGAGACCATTGAACATGAAACTTAGCAATAACATGCAATTGCTTCTGCCTCGAAAATCACAACTTGCAACTATGAGCGTTGAATATGAAACTTCCACCATTAAACATGCAACTTTGACCAATAAATATGCAATATTTCGAAGATGAAACTTTTAGCAATAAACATGCAAAACGAGACCATTGAACATGAAACTTTAGCAATAACATGCAATTACTTCTGCCTCGAAAATCACACCTGCAACTATGAGCGTTGAATATGCAACTTCGACCATTAAACATGCAACTTTGACCAATAAATATGCAATATTTGGAAGATGAAACTTTAGCCAATAAACATGCAAAACGAGACCATTGAACATTAAACTTTAGCAATACATGCAATTGCTTCTTCCTCGAAAATCAACACTTGCAACTATGAGCGTGAATATGAAACTTCCACCATTAAACATTCAACTTTGACCAATAAATATGCAATATTTGGAAGATGAAACTTTTAGCAATAAACATGCAAAACGAGACCATTGAACATGAAACTTTAGCAATAACATGCAATTTCTTCTGCCTCGAAAATCACACCTGCAACTATGAGCGTTGAATATGCAACTTCGACCCGTACACATGCAACTTTGACCAATAAATATGCAATATTTGGAAGATGAAATTTTTAGCAATAAACATGTAAAACGAGACCATTGAACATGAACTTTTAGCAATAACATGCAATTGCTTCTGCCTCGAAAATCACACTTGCAACTATGAGCGTTGAATATGAAACTTCCCCATTAAACATGCAACTTTGACCAATAAATATGCAATATTTGGAAGATGAAACTTTTAGCAATAAACATGCAAAACGAGACCATTGAACATGAAACTTTAGCAATAACATGCAATTGCTTCTGCCTCGAAAATCACACCTGCAACTATGAGCGTTGAATATGCAACTTCGACCATTAAACATGCAACTTTGACCATAAATATGCAATATTTGGAAGATGAAACTTTTAGCAATAAACATGCAAAACGAGACCATTGAACATGAAACTTTAGCAATAACATGCAATTGCTTCTGCCTCGAAAATCACACTTGCAATTATGAGCGTTGAATATGAAACTTCCACCATTAAACATGCAACTTTGACCAATAAATATGCAATATTTGGAAGATGAAACTTTTAGCAATAAACATGCAAAACGAGACAATTGAACATGAAACTTTAGCAATAACATGCAATTGCTTCTGCCTCGAAAATCACACCTGCAACTATGAGCGTTGAATATGCAACTTCGACCAGTACACATGCAACTTTGACCAATAAATATGCAATATTTGGAAGATGAAATTTTTAGCAATAAACATGCAAAATGAGACCATTGAACATGAAACTTTAGCAATAACATGCAATTGCTTCTGCCTCGAAAATCACACTTGCAACTATGAGCGTTGAATATGAAACTTCCACCATTAAACATGCAACTTTGACCAATAAATATGCAATATTTCGAAGATGAACTTTTAGCAATAAACATGCAAAACGAGACCATTGAAAATGAAACTTTAGCAATAACATGCAATTGCTTCTGCCTCGAAAATCACACCTGCAACTATGAGCGTTGAATATGCAACTTCGACCATTAAACATGCAACTTTGACCAATAAATATGCAATATTTGGAAGATGAAACTTTTAGCAATAAACATGCAAAACGAGACCATTGAACATGAAACTTTAGCAATAACATGCAATTGCTTCTTCCTCGAAAATCACACTTGCAACTATGAGCGTTGAATATGAAACTTCCACCATTAAACATGCAAACTTTGGACCAATAAAATGCAATATTGGAAGAAAAAACTTTTAGCAATAAACATGCAAAACGAGACCATTGAACATGAAACTTTAGCAATAACATGCAATTTCTTCTGCCTCGAAAATCACACCTGCAACTATGAGCGTTGAATATGCAACTTCGACCAGTACACATGCAACTTTGACCAATAAATATGCAATATTTGGAAGATGAAATTTTTAGCAATAAACATGTAAAACGAGACCATTGAACATGAAACTTTAGCAATAACATGCAATTGCTTCTGCCTCGAAAATCACACTTGCAACTATGAGCGTTGAATATGAAACTTCCACCATTAAACATGCAACTTTGACCAATAAATATGCAATATTTGGAAGATGAAACTTTTAGCAATAAACATGCAAAACGAGACCATTGAACATGAAACTTTAGCAATAACATGCAATTGCTTCTGCCTCGAAAATCACACCTGCAACTATGAGCGTTGAATATGCAACTTCGACCTTAAACATGCAACTTTGACCAATAAATATGCAATATTTGGAAGATGAAACTTTTAGCAATAAACATGCAAAACGAGACCATTGAACATGAAACTTTAGCAATAACATGCAATTGCTTCTACCTCGAAAATCACACTTGCAACTATGAGCGTTGGAATATGAAACTTCCACCATTAAACATGCAACTTTGACCAATAAATATGCAATATTTCGAAGATGAAACTTTTAGCAATAAACATGCAAAACGAGACCATTGAACATGAAACTTTAGCAATAACATGCAATTGCTTCTGCCTCGAAAATCACACCTGCAACTATGAGCGTTGAATATGCAACTTCCACCATTAAACATGCAACTTTGACAATAAATATGCAATATTTCGAAGATGTAACTTTTAGCAATAAACATGCAAAACGAGACCATTGAACATGAAACTTAATCAATAACATGCAATTGCTTCTCCTCGAAAATCACACATGCAACTATGACTGTTGAATATGCAACTTCTACCATTGAACATGCAACTTTGACCAATAAATATGCAATATTTCGAAGATGAAACTTTAGCACAAAAACATGCAAACCGAGACCATTGAACATGAAACTTTTAGCAATAACATTCAATTGCATCTGCCTCGAAAATCACACATGCAACTATGACCGTTAAATATGCAACTTCTACCATTAAACATGCAACTTTGACCAATAAATATGCAATATATTTTTATATTATTTTATTTATCAATATTATAAAAAAATAAATTTTTTTATATTATTTTATTTTTTTCAGTATTTTTTAAAAATAAATTTTAAAAAACTTACCATAAATTTTTTTCATAATTTTATTTTTATTAATATTTTATAATTTATATAAAAAAAAAATTATTTTTAAATTTTTTTTTTTTGAGAGTAACTGGTTGCAACCGGCAGTGGCAACCAGTTACTCTCATTTTTTTTGTTTTTTAATGCCCCCAACCCTTGGGTATCTGATACCCAAGGGTATTGTAGCAATACCCATATATATATATATAAACCGTGACATCATCTGGGAAGAACATCGTCGTGGTGTTAACACCAGCAGCAGATTTTTCTAGTCCAGGCAAGGACGTCATTGTGACGTTAGACGTCAACAAAAAATGAAATAAATAAAAGTTAACTTGTTGTTGACATCAGTATATGAGATGCTGACGTCAGCCGTCAAAACTTTAAAAAAATTATATATATAAGTATATATAATAATTTGAATTTTAAATAAATTTGATTTATATAAAATTTAATTAAAAATGTATTTTATTATAATTAATGTATTATTGAATACAATTAAAATTTATCAAGAGATAATATTCTAATAAATTATGAATTTATCTTAAAATAAATTTAAATTGAGTAACCTAATATGATTAGGATACAAATTAAATTTGAATGATTTCTAATTAGATTAAAAATCTGAAATTCAAATTTAGGTAGGATACATTTAATCTTAAATAATAAATTTAAATGAAATTATTTCCTATTACATTAATAATTCTAGTTATACAATTTTAATGAAGATTAAAATTATATTCTAATAAGATTAGGACCAAAATATTTTAAGTCCTATAAATATTTAAATATAGTAAAATAATATCATAAATTTATCCAATAAGATTGAATTATAAAATATTCTAAAATTTTAAGAAATTATAATGAACTAAAATACATTAGATATATAAATAATTGACCTAATTTAAATAAACTTGGAATTTAGCTGCTTGATTGATTAATGCATGTCTAGCTGGTTTTATCAAAACAAAAAAGCGATAAGAGCGTAAGAAGTTTAGGTTTTAAGTGGGACCGTTGTGACTGCTCCACTATTCTAGGAACTTAAATGGTGCATTCTTTTCATTCAAAATGCTTTATTCTAATTTAAAATAAATTAAAACTAAAATCCATCTGAATAATTTAAGTTTATAACATTGTCTTCCATTATTATAATCAAAACCAAAACTCTTTGTTATTCTTGGTTACTTGGCCCTCATCAAGATCAAGTTTATCAACGAATATGTTTAGATTATGAATACTGGTTTGACTTAACCAAAATATTTGATGAGCTGGCCGTCATCATGATCATTTATTTGGGAGTCAAAGGTTAAGTTTCATATAAGATATGATGACAAGAGTTGTCAAGACATAAGGTTTCAACTTAACGAATCTATGGGTTACACGAGATGTAATTGGTAACAAATACCTACAAAATTGAACTTAAATAAAAAAATTAACCCTTGTTGTCATTTTATTTTAAGCAAAATAAGATCATAGCCCACGATAATTTTTTCACTAAGAGGGTTGAAAAAATTCAATTAAAATAATGGGAGTAAGCATAAGATTAACAGTCCAAATATCTTATGGTTTATATCAATGCAATAAAACTAAATAAAAATTCGCTATTCTTCATATAGGTTTTCAAACAAAACATGAGTAATAATATCTCCCTCTGAAGCATACTTGATGCTAATAAGTTGACCGGACCTAACTTCGTGGATTAGTACCGCAACTTGAGAATTGTTTGTAGGCAAGAGAATAAGGTTTATGTCCTGGAACAGAGTGTTCCACCATAACCTGCCGAAGATGTAATGCAAGAGGAAAATAATACTTGGTTGAAGCATTATGATGATAATGAGCTAGCAATATGTGATATGTTGGGCTCATTGTCGGCATAATTATAAAAGCAACATGAGTCTATAGATGCGAGCATAATTATAACACATCTCAATGAGTTGTTGGATGCATCTTCTCGCACTGAAAGATATGAGATATATCTAGGGCTCTTTTTCGATCCATGATGAAATATGGTTCTTTAGTTAATGACCATGTACTGAAGATGATTAGCTATATTGAAAAATTAATTGATCTTGGTTTTACAATAGACCGTGGCTTATATATTGATCTTGTTGTTGCAATCACTACTATAGTCTATTTCTCAGTTCATTATGAATTTTCATATGAACTAGTTGGAAGCTACACTTCTGAATTACTTTATATGTTAAGACTTGTTGAGAAAGACATAAAAATCACAGAAAGACTCTGTGATGCTACTGTCTGGTTCCAAAAAGCCTAAGAAACACCCTAAGAAATGTGCTAAGGGTAAGGCCCAAAAGGCCAACAATCAGAAGCTCATTGGTGTTGTGACTAAAAAGAACGACAAGAGCGAGTGTTTCTTATATGACAAAGATGGGCATGGAAAGAGAAACCGTGCAAAATACCTCGAGGAAAAGAAGAAAAAGCAAGCAGTTGCTTCTACTTCATGTATATTTATGATTAGGGTTAATCTTAATGATAGTAAATCTTCTACTTGGGTATTAGATACTGGTTATGGATCACACATATGTAACAATATGCAGGGCCTCAAGAAGAGTAGAAGACTTCAAAGAGAGAAATCGGACTTATGAGTGGGAAATGGAGCAAGAGTTATTGTTTTAGCCGTATGAATTTATTTTCAATCATTACCAAGTGGATTAGTTCTAGAATTTGAAAATTATTTTTATGTTCCAGTACTTAGTAGAAACATTATCTATGTATCTTGTTTGGACAAGAAATGTTTTGATTTTATAATAAATAACAATTGTTGTTCATTTTCATATAATAATATTTCTTATGGCACTGGATATTTGAGCAATAGTTTGTATGTTATGGAATTAAATAACATTATCCTCAATATAAATAAATAAGATAGTTTAAAAGAATCATACCCTTGGCATTATAGACTTAGTCATATCAATGAAACATGACTTACAAAAATGCATAAAGAGCATTACTTGAACTCTTTTGATTATGAATCATATGCAACTTATGAGTGTTTAATTAATAAAATGACCAAATTATCCTTTATGGAAAAAGGACTACGTGCAATCGAATTACTAGAGATAATATATACCGATGTATGTGGTCCTACGTCGATTCAGTAACAGGTGGTTACTCCTACTTCATAACCTTTACTGATGATTATTCATGTTTTGATTATGTATACTTAATGAAGTATAAGTCTGAATCATTTGAAAGTTTAGAGAATTTAGAAATGAAGTAGAGAAACAAACTAGCAAAAGCCTTAAGACAATCTGATCTGATCGAGGTGGAAAATACTTGAGCTATGAGTCTCAAGGCTATCTTAAGGAACATGGCAACATTTCACAATGGACTCCTCCAGGGACATTGTAACATAATGGCTTTTCTGAAAGGAGAAATCATACCTTATTATACATGGTATGATCGATGATGTCTAGCATAGGTCTTCCAACATCGTTATGGGGATTAGCATTAGAAACTGATACTTACCTTCTAAATAATGTTCCATTTAAATATGTTAGCAAGACACCATATGAATATGCTATGGAAAACGACTCAATCCCTACTTTGTAAAGGTTTTGGATTGTGAAACTTATGTGAACCAATCGCCTACTAAAAAAATGGAAGCAAGGTTAATTAAATATATATTTATGAGGTATCTAAAAGAAACAAGGGGATAATACTTCTACGATCCAAGTGAACAGAATATGTTTGTACCACGGAATGTTATTTTTCTAGAGAAATCGTTTATTCTAAGAAAAGATAGTGTGAGTAGACTGGAACTCGATGAAGTTCTAGAATCATCAAATCACATTGAATTACCTTCAACTCGTAAGAGATTGGCTATGGAACAACCACAGGTTCAAGAACTTCGAAAGTCTAGTAGAATACAACATAAGCCAAGAAGATACAGATCTCTCGTGGAAGGTAAACATGATGTATTTATTATTGAGAACAATGATCCTACTACCTATACAGAAGAAATATTTGACATTGATTATTCTAAATGGCTTAAAGCTATGAATTTCGAAATGGATTTGATGCAAACTAACCAAGTTTGGAACTTGGTAGATGCACATTGGGTGAAAATTGGCATTTAAAAGAAAGACATATGCAGATGGAAAAGTTCAAACCTACAAGGCTAGGTTGGTGGCAAAAGATTACAAACAAATTCAATGAATTAATTATGATGAAAATTTTTCAACAATTGCCATGTTAAATTCCATTAGGATTCTACTTGCAATAGCAGCATACCATGATTATGAGATTTGGAAAATAGATGTCAAAACTGTAATCCTGAATGGAAACCTCGTAGAGGATATGTATATAACACAACTTGAAGGTTTCATTTCTAAAGGAAACATAAACAAGGTATGCAAGCTACAATGATCAATTTATGGATTAAAACAAGCATTGCAGAGTTGGAATCTTCATTTTGATGAGACAATCAAAGAGTTTGATTTTATCAAAAATGAAGATGAAGTTTATGTATATAAGAAGGTTAGTGGGAGCGCAGTTGTATTTCTAATATTATATGTAGATGACATATTAATAATAAGAAATGACATTCTGATGCTCCAATCAGTCAAACTATAGTTATTCAAGAAATTCTCCATGAAGGATTTAAGAGAAGCTACCTATATTCTAGGAATTAATATCTATAGAGATATATCAAAAAGGTTGTTTCGCCTCTCACAATCCACATATATAGAGAAAGTTCTTAAAATGTTTAAGATGGAAGATTCCAAAAAAGGCTACTTGTCTATAAGACAAGGAATTTACCTCCCTAAGAATATGTGACCTAAATCTTCTGAATATGTTAAGCGCATGAAACAAATCTAATATGCTTATTCTATATGATCAATCATGTACGTTATGTTATATACTAGACTTGATGTTTCTTACGCTCTAAGTGTTACGAGCTGATATCAGGCTAATCTTGGAGATGATCTTTGGATAGTTGTCAAGACAATCCTTAAGTATTTAAGAAGGACTAATGATATGTTCTTGATTTATGGAGGATGTTTCGAGCTCAAAGTATTAGGCTACTGTGATGCTAGCTTTCAGTCTGATAAAGATGATAGCAAATCACAATTTGGATACTTGTTTACTATGTTTGGAGGTGTAATCAGCTGTAAGAGTTCTAAACAAACTACAATAGCGGACTCAACAACGGAAACTGAGTATATAGCCACTTCAGAAGAACCTAAAGAAGTAGTTTTGATAAAGAAGTTCACCACAGTCTTAGGTCTTGTTCCTGAAAGTAACAATGTGATTGTAATATATTGTGACAACAACAGAGCCATAACACAGGCTAATTGTTGGTCAATTATGACCCATAACATCACTATTTGTACAAAATATGGTGTTGTTATTGTACAAATTAATTATATGACAAAGGAAATTGCTATTTTATCCTTTGTAATTGGATTACCAAGATATATAAATGATAAAAGTCCATATGATTAGTACCAGATTAATAAGATATGAGACAGTATTAATCCATGTAAGGTTTAATCATTAAATATCCCTATTCGTAGTATTATTGAGACTGGAGATCGATAATGCGGAATAGGCTAGTATTATACTTATGCGTGTTATGGAAGAGTAACAACATAGTTCTCATATATTTGGGTATTGGATACTCATGCAAGTGTAATAGGAGGTTCTGTTTACCGATGGTACCGAAACAGCTTCGCTCTGGATAGATCATTCGGAATCTCATTGGTAGTATGACTATATGTCTATGGGAATCCGAATCAGGGTATGTGTATTTGGTCTTAACCTGAGACTTGCATCGCTAATACTTGCGATAATCATTATACTTTGGTTTTGGTCATCAGGGGATTTAACAGGTTCTGTGTACGCCTCTTCTGGGTATACTGAGAATCGTAGTGTATTGGGTGTGATGTCAAGATGGAAGTATAACTCCAGTCATATGGAGATGATGATCACGTAGGATACGAAACTGGTACTCTTATGTACTGTAATTATCGGGATAATATGACTAGGTCATGATTATCCGATTATAGAGACTAGTTACCAGAGATCCGATACATGCTTCGTACGGGGCAAACACAATTCCAGCCCTAGGCCTATCATGTGATATCGATACTGGATCGTAATACGCAATACTGCGTATACTACGCCTAACAAAGATTATATATTCCTTAAAAGAATATTTCTGGAGAATTGGGTAGGCACGGCGCTTTGCTAGAAGCCAACCATATCTTGTAAATCGGTAAGAACTGTTGGATATATGACCCACAGCGTCACTATTTGCACAGATCATTGTGTTGTTGTAGCAAATTAACTATGTAATAAGGAAATTGCACTCTCATCATTTGTGATTAGATCACCATAGATATATAAATGAAGAGAGGTCCATATGATTAGTTCCTGGATTGAGATGATATGAGACAGTATCAGTCCACGAAAGATTAATCATTAAATATCCCTAGCCGTAGTATTATCGAGACTGGACATCAATAATGCGGAATAGTCTAGTATTGCACTTGTGTGCGTTGTGAGGGCACAACGACATAGTTCTCATATATATAAGTGTTGGATACTTATGCAAGTGCGATAGGAGGTCGTGTTTCACCGATGGTACGGGAAACAGCTTCGCTCTGGATAGACCCCTCGGAATCCCATTGGTATTATGACTATGTGTCTATGGGAGGCCGAAATCAAGGTAGGTGTGTATGGTCTTAACCTGAGACTTACATCGCTAATACTTACGATAATCGATAGACTTTGGTCTTGGTGGTAGGGGACTTTAAACGGGTTCTGTGTACACCACTTCTGGGTTATCAGAGAGTCGTAGTGTATTGGATGTGATGTCAAGACGGAAGTATCACTTCAGTCATATTGGAGATGAGTCACGCAGGATACGGTACTAGTGCTCTTGAGTGCTCGCAGCCAATCAGGATATTATGACCAGGTCATGAATATCCGATTATAGACTATGTTACCAGACATCCGATATGTGCTTCGGACGGGGCAGACACTTATCCAGCCCCATCCCTAGTACGTGATTATCCGATACTGGACCGATACGCACAATACATTAGTATACTACGCTTGATATAGATCTTGAATATTCTTAAAAGGATACGTCCGGAGAATTGGGATGACTTGGTGCTTTGCTAGGAGTTGACCTTGTCTCGTAAATCGGTAGAACGTAGTACTTGGTACGTACGTGATTCGGATACTCCGACGATCGTATTTACTGCCAACTTATCCGGAGATCTCATGGGTCGCTTCCCGATAATCCACCGATGACGCACAACTCGCACTCTTGAATAATCTGGGATTTATAGAGAAGAGAGAGAAAATTAATCTAGGATTAATTACGGAGATATTTTATCTAGGATAAAATATCGTCTAGAGAGAGATAACGATTAATTGGAATTAATCGGTAATTAATATATTCGATATATTAAACGAAATTAGATTTCGACGCGGAATTAAAATTAGATTTTAATTCGGGCGAACGAATTAATTTAGAATTAATTCGTTAGCGACGAGAATAGTGAATTCGCTAGGCGTAATCATTTAATTACGACGCGACGGAAAATTCGCTAATTGAGAATTAGCGAATCTGAGCCCGAGTGTGATTGCGAGCGCATTCGTATTTCGAATTCGACTGCGGCGACGCAAGTCACATCAAGCGTCAAATCATTCGTCACATCAAGCGTCAAATCATTCGTCACATCAAGCGTCAAACAAATGTCACTTTGAGTGATGTGATTGATTGATGTGATTGATTGATTGAAAGACATGTCACTTTAATAAAGTTGATATGACTTGATGGACATTGATATTGGAGTGTGGAACACTCAAAGTAATTACAATTGATTTATTTGTTTTTTGAAAGCAAATTAAATGGTAAAAACATTTATTATTTTTGGAAAATATATATACAAATGTTTTACCATTTTTTTGTAATACTTAACACAACTTCTCTCTCTCTCACGTATTGAAATTTTTTCAATTTCTTTCATCTTTCTCTCTTCTCACCTCACGCCCAAACTGAAACATGTTACTGGTTTGGAACCAATTTTGGCGTGGACTTTAGGGAAGCAAGAGTGATTTTCATGGTGATAAATCATGTGCTAGCACACATACGAGTCTTGCGAAGGTGGTAGGGAGGTTCACCCATGAGCCGGGATCCGTTCGACGAGGCTTGGAGCTCCGTTTCTCAGATCAAAATTCTGTTTTGAAGGGCAGTGGACTGCTGCAGTTCACGCATGAAGCAGTGTGCGTTTTTGGGCTTCAATTGTCTTCAAATCGACTCAACCGATCGATGTGAGTATTCCGCTACCTCCGTTGATGTGTTCACACAATGTGTTCATGTCTTGTTTGATCCTGTACCTTAATAACCAAACAATGGCATCAAGAGCTTAGGTTCAAGCATGAAATTTATAGGGCTTAAAATTTGGGTAAATGTGATTTGAGCATGATTTGAATAAATTGTTTGTTTGAGTATGCTTATAACATGTTTAATTTCATTTTGGTTGGATCAATTTGACGAAAAATGATTTGGAATTATTTTCCCCAAAATGGATGTGTTGGCCGAATGTAATGTGATTTTTTGGATCTTGGATTTTTTTGATTTTTGATTCATTTGATGAGTTAGAATCGATTAGGTTGACGTTAATTTGAATCGAATGGATTGGATTTCGAATTGGACAAAAACCCCAAATTCCTTACCATGGCCGAATGTATCATTGCCCTAATGTCTTGGTAATTTTGGTTTTGTGACATTGGATGTGTATGAAATCAAATCGGATGGTGATTTAATGTCGATTGTAGGTTCGATTGGATCGAAACCGAATCGGACACAAATCCCTCCTTGGCCGAGTACTTAAAAGCATGTAAATGGGTTTGATTTTTCATTATGTGTGTTTGACATGTATAATAATTAAGTATGATTAATTGGACTAATTTAGTGTTTTGGAAATGTTGATTTAGTTGATTAATCATATAATGCACTTTTGGTAATTAAATTGTGAAAATTGGATTTTTGGATTTAATTAATTGGGCCTAATTTTGGAAATTAGAATTTAAAGTTGTAATTGGGCCTATTGGGCTTGATTTATCAAGTTGGTTTAGGCCAAATGGATTGGATCCAATTGGGCCCAAAACCTTAACCATAAAGCCCAATGCGACTAATGAACCTTTAATGTTTAATTGGGCCTAATGGGCCGAAATTGATTTCTAAGGCATTTTGGGTGATTCCACTATTGGGCTTTGGTTGCCGAAGCCCATGTCTAAAGAAATTAATTGAAGCCCATTAGACTTAAATTAAATGACGTTGGACGTTAATCGGACTTTGAGTCCCGACGCGATTGAATTTGGAATTTAAATCGTAAAAGGTTTATTAATATAAAGTGCAATATTTAATTTGGAATTGAATAGTGAATTAGTATTAAATACATGTTAAATTGGATTTAATTATGTAGTTTAATTTAATTCATGAATTCGTACTTTGAGTACTTATTCGCAAAAACGAGTTTGACTCGATCAAAATCAAATCGTTGTTTGAACATTGGATGATCACTTAATTATCAGATTAATTATTTGATAGATTGATTGATAGCATGCTTATGTGTGTGAATACGTGGTTGTGTTGAATGAATAATGTTATCGGATGGATATTAGATGGGTGGGCAATTTTAGAAATTGTTGTAATAAATTCGATTTATTAAATTGGACCTGCGTGTCCAGCCTTTTCACCTTCGTTCTCTTGTATTCTCTTCTCACCTATTCCCCTCTATGTATATGAGGTTTCTTTAGAAGTGTAGTGTAACGGGTA
This sequence comes from Zanthoxylum bungeanum, assembly GCA_019454045.1. Taxonomy (NCBI): domain Eukaryota; kingdom Viridiplantae; phylum Streptophyta; class Magnoliopsida; order Sapindales; family Rutaceae; genus Zanthoxylum; species Zanthoxylum bungeanum. The sequence continues at coordinate 11,653 of SKCR01004566.1, read as the reverse complement.
GAAGTAATACTAGTGCTAGCTTTAGTGAGAAAGGGAGAGATTTGATCTAGGATCAATGTGTAAGTATCCATCCGCATATCATTATTATTTATTTTCATATACGCTTTATTATGTATTTAGAATGCATGTTTAAGGGTGTATGATGATGAGACCTTAACAAAGATAATTAAATTGATAGCCAATTTGCACGCGAAAATCCCTCAATATATATCATGCGTCATTTCCTTCCATTGAGTGATTCTTGCTCAAGATCGGAGATTGTCAGAGGTTGTTTTTGGCCAAAGTCAAGCCCTTGTCAGTCAAAGATGTGCTTTAATCACGAGGCTTTGTTATATATCGGTGTCGTGTCCAAGTTGTGGTTTGTTTGGCCAAAGTCAAGACCACTTCTTGTCCATAGACATTTGATTACGAAGCTTCCCTGTCAATGGGTCCACGCTTGACTGGGATCACTAGGTTTGTTATTGTGCCAAAGCCAAGGCCTAGTTGATTCAGAGGAAAACGGGTAGGGTATATATTCGATATATAGGCATATATTAGATATATGTTTCGGACTTGGATGTCCACCTACTGGATCTAGGAGTTGGATGGGATCCAATTGATCTTCGACATCTACCTTGTTGATTATCATACAATTTTTTGTTTGACCAAAGTCAGGATTGTATGATACTTTAACGGGATCCTAGCCCACTAGGAAACACGGTTTCCCGAGTACTCCACAGAGGGTTAGAGACTCGACGAAAAATAGTGGGAGGCAAGTATTGAATTTGCAACATTCGTTCGAATACTCGCTAAACACGCTCATTTTATTTTACTCGTCATATTAATTAAAAGTATTAGTCGGACTAATATTTTATATTGTTTTAAAAATATATATAGTTGGACTATATACAAACTCATTCAATATATAATTGATTTTGTAATTGGATTATAGTAATCAATATAATTGAATTAAATGATAGTTGATTTTATAATGGGATTATAGTAATCAATATAAAATTATAGTTGATTAAATAATTGGATTATTGTAATCATTATAATAAATAGTACCTTAATAATTTGATTAAATAGTTGGACTATTAAAATCAAGTAAAGAATTGAAAAGGTTGAATATTTAAAATATATAATCCTTGGATTAAATGTTTTAAATGATTTAATTTTCAATTGGGAATAAATAAATGGGTTACTTTATTGGATAAAATAACTTATTATTACTAAACCCATAATTAAGCAATAGTAGAGCATAAAATCTTTGGAAGATTATGTGATGATGACTTTAGTGCTTAATTAATATACTTATAATAAATCTATCTTTGGATTTAAAAGTATTAAAGTTTGCAATTGGGCATGTAGCACAAGGTGCACATCGTTTCGACATTCCGAAACCCAGGCTTGGCCAAAGGTTTGTGGAACATTGAAAATGATGATTGACATATCCCAAAAGTGACTACCATTTGGATATGGAAGAACACGAAGGAATTAAAGAAAGGGCGAGGCTCTGACTTTAAATATTTTGTCTAAGTTATGTTCACTACTAGTATTGAAATTAGATTTTAAATACTTAAGTGTGGTACATAAAATATATATGTATTGATGTTCAGAATCCGCTATGAGCAGGATACCGACTTCAAGCCGAGATTTCTCTGCGAATCGGAAACGGGACGAAAGTCGCTGTTTCGACCGTGGATACCTAAGTTTAGGAACTACCCTTCGGGTATGTACTTAAATTAGGAACTGTTATAATGTAACTATTTGACTAGATACAGTATCTCTATATCAATGTTTTATCCGTTGCGGATAAAACCTTTATATTCTAGAACACTAAGTGTTTTATATTATATAAAGACGACACTGAGATAAACACATTAGATGTAAATAACAGAATTTATATTTTGAATATAATAAAATCTCAAACATATAAAATGACAAATAAATAGCTCATATTGATTTGATCAATAGAGACTTATTTGTGGCATTGTTGTCTGGGACACAATTAAACGAGACTCGTATATCCACACTTTTGAAGAGTGGGTACTAGGACTGATTTGACTATTCAAATAAGGTCTACGAATCTAGTTTACTAAGTTAAATACCTAAAATACTATTTACTTGGTAATAGTAAAAGGGCCACCGATCTGTTAGCCCTATTCATGGTGAATTAAGTGGGCCCATCTAGCTAGGCTAGATGTGAACATGAATATTTCGTGACCTTAACGGATGTAGCATCACGTTGTGGTTATGTGTTTCTTTTGAAGAACACAGATCGGAAACTTTTGAAGTTTCGACACGAAGAAAACAAACAGATCGGCTATAGTGTTATTCCGCCACGGTATGACCGAAATGGAAAATACTTAAGCAGTAAGTTTCATATATAAATGAATGAGTACGGTGTTCTTTCATGTGAGGACTCCTCCCAGACACGTCAGTTAGACGTTGTGTCTGAACTAAAATCGAATTTTGTTGGACATGATAAGGTTTATCATGAGTCGCTTTGAGCTATTGTTTCCTTCAATAGGATATGTATTAACAGTGCAAAACTTATTTAGAATAAGGTTCCATGAAAATCTGTTTGACAGATGTCATATAGGATATGAACAGGGAAGAAACGGGGTTTCTCATTCCTGATAATTTGGGTATGCCAGGCATGACGTTTGGATGATACCAAACTAAAAGACCCAAATTGGATAAGTGCCAATATAGGTTTTCCTAAGGGAAACCTTAAGTATAGTACTTGTAATTCTCACATGAGAACAATGTGATTGTTGCTCACCATGCGCGATTTTTCCTGAGAGGAATACCGATATGCAGTGGTCAGTGGGAGGATAGTGATACTCGATGAAAATCGGAGTAATACTATTCAAAGCACGAAGTCCTTAATGGAACACAAACTTTCATCAATGATGAATCTGTACCATTAATCTTCAAATACACAAGAAACTCGTAGATCGGATAGAGTCAGAAACAACCTAGAGTATGGGTTTCTGATCTCACCTCATAAGATTTAATCTTATGGTGGTGTACCATCCGACTACGTTTTGAGGAAGTGATACGAGGTATCGACTCCCTGTCATGGCAAAGTGCCATGAGTCCGAAATGGATTCCATGTATAACGACTATTATGGTACTAGTTGTTGTACCACAAGGCATTGTGACTATTGGTACATTAAACGTCTTCAAGGAAGACATACATGGAAGGCAACATACAAACGTACAAAGCTGGGTTTATGACGGAAAGGTATCGTTATCAACATTGTGTTAATAACGGTTCAACCTTTTACCTGTTGCCATGGTAAATCCATTTTGAAGATGCTTGTTGATAACTGTATATTTCATTTATGAAATATGTCAGTTACAAATCAAAATCGCTTTCCTGAAAAGGAAACCTTTTGGAGAATGTTTATAACATTCTGGACGATAAAAGGTGTATAACCGACAAACAAGGTTTGCGGATTATTCAATCCATGTTTGGATGAAGCAAGCATAAGGTTCTTGGAACTAACGTTTTGAAATAATCATAATGGTTTATGATTTACTCAAAACGAAATAATTCTTGTGTATATAAGGAGGTTAGTGGGAGGGGCGCACTGACAGTGAAAATTCCCATAAAGCTATTGTCGAAAGCTTGGCTTTCATAGAAATTCTCCGTAGAATTCTGGGAGTAACAACCTTTATTCAAGGAATGAAGATCTACTGGGATAGATTTGGAGTTGTTAACACTCTCTGGGAAATTGTACATTTAAAATGTACTTGTATTGGTGTCTCATACGCTTTGAGCATATGGAGTCACAATCGGGTCAATCCAAGTGATAGTCACTGGATTGAAGTTAAGAACATCTGTGTATCTCAGAGAACTAAAGATGATATCTTAAACTATGGAGAAGGAGAACTTGTAGTGACTGGGATCACTACTGCAAGTTTCCAAACAATTAAAATACTACGGTACTATAAAGTTTGAATAACAGGGACAGTGAGCTGGAAATCTTCCTAGCAAGATAACTGTTGCCGAATAAACAACAAATGCGGATTATTGCTGCAGCTGAGGCAGCAATAGAAGAGCATCTGGGTCGAAAATAAATCTAATAAGATTAGATAAAGTTCTGTTAGCAGCTGAGCTAGGCGTCAGCATAGGCTAAGGAATTAAAGGTCTCATCGACGATCCAGATATATACTTCTATATCATCTGATTCGTTCGGATCATACATCGTGGCGATGTGATGATCGTATAAATCGCGTCAAACGATAATCAAACAAATCCGCTGACGAAAACCTTTCCTCAGCAATTTGAGCGAACCATACATAGTTCGGGTGTTGGACACTTAAGTGACTCGCTATGTGCCAAGTGGGAGATTGTTGGATAATATGACCCACAGCGTCACTATTTGCACAGATCATTGTGTTGTTGTAGCAAATTAAATATGTAATAAGGAAATTGCACTCTCATCATTTGTGATTAGATCACCATAGATATATAAATGAAGAGAGGTCCATATGATTAGTTCCTGGATTGAGATGATATGAGACAGTATCAGTCCACGAAGGATTAATCATTAAATATCCCTAGCCGTAGTATTATCGAGACTGGACATCGATAATGCGGAATAGGCTAGTATTGCACTTGTGTGCGTTGTGAGGGCACAACGACATAGTTCTCATATATATAAGTGTTGGATACTTATGCAAGTGCGATAGGAGGTCGTGTTTCACCGATGGTACGGGAAACAGCTTCGCTCTGGATAGACCCCTCGGAATCCCATTGGTATTATGACTATGTGTCTATGGGAGGCCGAAATCAAGGTAGGTGTGTAGGTCTTAACCTGAGACTTACATCGCTAATACTTACGATAATCGATAGACTTTGGTCTTGGTGGTAGGGGACTTTAAACGGGTTCTGTGTACACCACTTCTGGGTTTATCAGAGAGTCGTAGTGTATTGGATGTGATGTCAAGACGGAAGTATCACTTCAGTCATATTGGAGATGATGTCACGCAGGATACGGTACTAGTGCTCTTGAGTGCTGCGCAGCCAATCAGGATATTATGACAGGTCATGAATATCCGATTATAGAGACTATGTTACCAGACATCCGATATGTGCTTCGGACGGGGCAGACACTTATCCAGCCCCAGCCCTAGTACGTGATTATCCGATACTGGACCGATACGCACAATACATTAGTATACTACGCTTGATATAGATCTTGAATATTCTTCAAAAGGATACGTCCGGAGAATTGGGATGACTTGGTGCTTTGCTAGGAGTTGACCTTGTCTCGTAAATCGGTAGAACGTAGTACTTGGTACGTACGTGATTCGGATACTCCGACGACCGTATTTACTGCCAACTTATCCGGAGATCTCATGGGTCGCTTCCCGATAATCCACCGATGACGCACAACTCGCACTCTTGAATAATCTGGGATTATATAGAAGAGAGAGAGAAAATTAATCTAGGATTAATTACGGAGATATTTTATCTAGGATAAAATATCGTCTAGAGAGAGATAACGATTAATTTGGAATTAATCGGTAAATTAATATATTCGATATATTAAACGAAATTAGATTTCGACGCGGAATTAAAATTAGATTTTAATTCGGGCGAACGAATTAATTCGTTAGCGACGTGAATAGTGAATTCGCTAGGCGTAATCATTTAATTACGACGCGATGGAAAATTCGCTAATTGAGAATTAGCGAACCCGAGCCCGAGTGTGATTGCGAGCGCATTCGTATTTCGAATTCGAGTGCGGCGACGCAAGTCACATCAAGCGTCAAATCATTCGTCACATCAAGCGTCAAATCATTCGTCACATCAAGCGTCAAAACAAATGTCACTTTGAGTGATGTGATTGATTGATGTGATTGATTGATTGAAAGACATGTCACTTTAATAAAGTTGATATGACTTGATGGACATTGATATTGGAGTGTGGAACACTCAAAGTAATTACAATTGATTTAATTTGTTTTTTGAAAGCAAATTAAATGGTAAAAACATTTATTATTTTTGGAAAATATATATACAAATGTTTTACCATTTTTTTGTAATACTTAACACAACTTCTCTCTCTCTCACGTATTGAAATTTTTTCAATTTCTTCATCTTTCTCTCTTCTCACCTCACGCCCAAACTGAAACATGTTACTGGTTTGGAACCAATTTTGGCGTGGACTTTAGGGAAGCAAAGAGTGATTTTCATGGTGATAAATCATGTGCTAGCACACATACGAGTCTTGCGAAGGTGGTAGGGAGGTTCACCCATGAGCCGGGATCCGTTCGACGAGGCTTGGAGCTCCGTTTCTCAGCTCAAAATTCTGTTTTGAAGGGCAGTGGACTGCTGCAGTTCACGCATGAAGCAGTGTGCGTTTTTGGGCTTCAATTGTCTTCAAATCGACTCAACGATCGATGTGAGTATTCCGCTACCTCCGTTGATGTGTTCACACAATGTTTTCATGTCTTGTTTGATCCTGGACCTTAATAAAAACCAACAAGAACGTGGTACGAGGTACGCACATGTTCGGATAGTCCGACGACCGGATTTACTGCCAACATATCTAGGGATCTCATGGGTCGCTTCCCGAAGATTCACCGATGACGTTTGAATCGAACATAATTAATCTGGGATTAATTAAAAGAGAGAGAAAATTAATCTAGGATTAATTACGGTGAGAATTTATCTGGGATAAAATTCAAATAGAAGAGAGAGAATGATTAATTTGGAATTAATCAATAAAATTAATATATTCGATATATTAAATGAAATTAGATTTCATAACAGAATTAAAATTGGATTTTAATTCGGGCGAACGAATTAATTTAGAATTAATTCATGAGCGACTTTGATAGTAATTTTGCTAGGCATAATTATTTAATTAAATTTGATTTAATTAAGTCGCAACGGAAAATTCGTTAATTCAGAATAACGAACCCGAGCCCGGAATGTGTTTGCGGGCCCACTCAGATTTTGAATCAAGTGGGGCCCATCACAAGTCACATCAATTGTCACTTTACTTACCTTTATGGTGATGGAATTCGGTATTAGTTGATGGTAACTTGTAATACACATTTCATTATTTTAATTTGATAGGTGAGTGACCTTTTACCAACTTTAGAGATTTGGTATATGGTTTTGATTTTTCGAAAATCAAATCACGACTCATTTTATTTCCCCTTGGCCAAAAATACTTCCCTATTTTTCTTCTCCATTGCCGTGAAGCTTGGCTTCATATTTCTTGATTTTTCTTCAAAAACCAAAAGTGCTAGCACACAAAAGGGTCATTCAAAAGTGATAGGGAAACATCCTTGGAGTTTGGAATTCTTGTTTCACCAAGGCTTGGAGCTCAACATACAATCAAATGAGAGCTTGGAGCAACTTCAAAGGAGGCAAATTTTTGTTCTTAATACATTCTCATTGCCGATCAATGTGAGTACTTTTTCCGCAACTTACTTTGATTATTCACACAAATTTTATGTTTAATTGATTCTAGGCATGTTCTTAGAGAACCCAACAATGGTATCAGAGCCAAAATTAAACATGAAATGAACTTAGGGTTTATATACTTTAATTTGGGATTTTGTGATTTTAGCATAATTTCTTCAAATTGATGATTTGGTTGAACTTTGATGATGTTAAATTAGATTTGTCCATCTTAGGAATTGAGAAAATGAATTGGATATATTTTCCCCTAATTCCATATGCTTGGCCGAAAATGTGATGAACCCTAAACTCATGGTGATTTTGTTTTTTAGACCATTGGATGTGTTTAAAATGCTTGGATATATTGATTTGTGATTTAATTGGATTGAAATCAAAATTGATGGAAAAATATCCATATTGCCGTGAGCTATTGGAAGCATGTTGGGATTGATTTTGCTACAATTATGTTGGACATGAATTGATAATGATTAAGCATGATTAATTAATTAAATTGGTGTTTTGGAAATGTTAATTTAACTAATTAATTATGGCTATACACTTTAATTAAAAAATTGTGATATTTGGAATATTGGAATTTAATTAATTGGGCTTCAATTTGGAATTGGCTATTGATGTTATATTTGGGCCTTATGGACTTGGTTGGGCCAAGTTGGTTTAAGACAATTGGATTGGATCCAAATTGGGCCTAAAACCATTCCGTTAAGTCCAAATATAATAAATGAGCCTTTTAAATTTAATTAGGCCTAATAGGCCGAAATTAATTTTATGGAAAATAGAGTGATTCCTTATTGGGCCTTGGCATTTGGGTTTGACCCATATTGGCCAAAGCCCATGCCTTATGAATTAATTAAAAGCCCATTGGACTTTAATTAAATTGACATTGGATGTTAATTGGGCCTTTGAGACCCATTAAGATTAAATTTAGAATTTAAGTCGAAAAGATACATTAATAAAGTGTAATTATTTAATTTAGAATTAAATAAGAATTAGTATTGAATACAAATTACATTGGATTTAAAATTGTAGTTCGATATAATTCAAGAATATGCACTTTGAGTACTTATTATTAAACGAGTTGGACTCGCGCAAATCAAATCGTTGTTGGAACATTGGAAGATCATTAATTCAAAGATTAATTAATTGGATTAGATTGATTGAATAACATGCTTTGTGTGAATACATGGATGTATTGTATGAATAATGTATATCAGATGGATATTAGATGGGTGAGGGCAATTTTGGAAATTTTTGTAATAAATTTAGAATTTATTAAATTGGACCTGCGTGTCCAGCCTTTATCTCTTGACTCTTTGTAATTCTCTTCTCACCAATTCCCCTTACGTAAATGAGGTTTCTTTAGAAGTATTATGTAATTAGGTAGAAGTAAGAATAGTGCTAGCCGGGGAGAGGAAATGAAGAGATTTGTTCTAGGAACAATTTGTTAAATATCCATCCGCATATCATTATTAATTTTATTCGCGCCTTATTATGCTTTTAGAATGAATTTTTAAGGGTGTATGATGAGACCTAATTAAAGATAATAAATGGTTTCCAAATCGCGACAAAAGCCCACATTTTATATTAAGTGTTTTTCCTTTCATTGAGTGATTCTCTCTCAAGATCCAAGATTGGCATTGGTTTTTTGGCCAAAGTCAAGACCTTTTTCCATTGCGGATGTGTTTGAATCATGAAGGCTTTGTTCCATATCGTACACCTTAGGCAAGTTGTGATTTGTTGGCCAAAGTCAAGGTCACTTCTTGTTCATCGGCCTCGAGTACGAAGCTTTCCCACTGTCAACGGGTCACGCTTAACTGATTTCATTAAGTTTGTTGAGCCAAATTCAAGGCTTAGTTGATACAGAGGAAAATGATTAGGCAATATATCGGATATATTGGCATATATTGGATATATGTTTCGGACTTGGAAGTCCACCTACTGGATCTAGGAATTGGATGAGATCCAATTGATCTTAGAGATCTACCTAGTTAAGTTTCATACAACTTGTTGGCCAAAGTCAAGGTTGTGTATTATTTAACGGGATCCTAGCCCACTAGGAAACTAGGTTTCCCGAGTACTCTACAGAGGGTTAGAGGCTCGCCGAAAAATAGTGGGAGACAAGTATTAAATTTGCAATTTTGTTTAGATAATTGCCAATACGCGCTCATTTCAATTTTTCGTCAATAAAATTTTATATATATTAGTTGGACTAATATTCAATTGTTGTTTTAATTAAATAGTTGGACTATATTCAAACTACTTCATTTATAGTTGATTATATAATTGGATTATAGTAATCAAATATATTTGAATTTAACCAATCAAATTGTAGTTAATTATATAGTTAGACTATAATAATCATTACATTAGATTGAACCCGAAATCATTGATTGGATAGTTGGACTATAGCAATCAAGATGAATTGAAAGATTAGCGTCAAATGACATAATCCTAGGTGATAAATGTCTTTTACGGCTTTAATTTTCATATTGGGAAATGAATCTCAGGATGGTCCTGGGAATTGAGAAGTTACTCTATATAATAGAGAAACCTCTTGGGCCTAAGCCCGGAGTTGAGCAAATAGTAGAGCATGAGCTTTGGAAGACTCATCATGATGATAACTTTAGTGCTCAATCTGTTATGCTTGCCGCAAAGACTCCTTAATTTCTTCTTCAGAACTAAGGATTAGATCCTTATAGTATGATATTGAAATTGAAGGATCTTCATAGATCTATTCTTAGATCTTAAAAGTACTGATTGCAAAAGATAACTCTTGGAGAGTTAATGGCTATGCTCAAGGAGACACAGCCAGAGTTTGCAAAAGGGCAAGAAGTGTAAGGCGCATCTTACTTCGACATCCCAGAAGGCCAAGGCTTGGCCGAAGGCTTCTTGGGGTGTGAAAATAAGGGCAAAGGCAAAATCATCACATTCTTCTGGGAAGACAAATGACATATCCCAAGATGTCTGCCTAAATTATGGCAAACGGGGTCACTGGAAGCGTGACTGCCGTATGGACAAGGCAGACATGAAGGAAGTGAAGACGGGCAAGGCTCCGACTTCAGATATGTTTGTTATAAACATGTCCACTACTAGATTTAAAATTGGATTTTGATACTGGATGTGGAAAATACATAAATATGTACTGATGTGCGGAATCTGCTGATTAGCAGGAGACTGGCTTCAGTTGAGATCGACCTATGAGTCGGAAACAGAACATGAGTCGTTGTTTTGGCCATAAAAACCTAAGTTTTGGAAATGCCCTTTGGGCATGTACTTAAATTAGGAAACTGTTATAATGTATCTAGTTTGACTGAGAACATTATCTCTGTATCTAGTATAACCCGTTGCGGGTATACCTTTATGTTCCAGAACACTAGGTGTTTTGTTTATAAAGATGATATTGAGATATACACATTAGATGTGAATAACAGTATTTATATTTTGAATATAAACAAATCTCAAACAAATAATATGACAAAAAAAGCTCAAACTTATAAATCTGTTGAGACTTAAAAGTGGCATTGATGTCTGGGACATATTAATAAGACTCGTATATCCACACTTTCGAAGAGTGGATACTAGGATGAATTTGATTCTAATTCAAATGATGTCTACGAATCTAATTTATTAGGCAAAGTGCCTGAAACACCTTTTACTAAGTAAAAGTGAAAATGCCACCGATCTGATAGTCCTTGTTCATGGTGACTTAAGTGGGCCCATGTCTAGCTAGGCTAGAGGTGGATATGAATACTTCGTAACCTTTACGGATGTGGCATCACGTTACGGTTATGTGTATCTTATGAAACAAAAGTCAGAAACTTTTGAGTAATTCAAAGGGTTTCGACACGAAGTAAGAAAACAGACCGGTAAAAGTATTAAAAACATTAAGGTCGGACCATAGTGTAAAATACTTTAACATATGAGTTTCAAGATTACTTGAAAGAGTATGGTATTCTTGGTATTCTTTCACAGTGGACTCCTCCCGGGACACCTCAATTTGATGGTGTGTCCGAACAGAGAAATCGAACTTTGTCGGACATAGTAAGGTTGATGATGAGTCACTCTGAGCTACCAATTTCCTTTTGAGGATATACATATAAACAGTGCAATACTTATTTTGAATAAGGTTCCATGAAAATCTGTTAGACAGACTTCATATTAGATATGAACAGGAAAGAAACCGGGTTTTCTCATTCCTGAAGATTTGGGAATGCTGGGCAT
>SKCR01004565.1:0-26812 GCA_019454045.1 Zanthoxylum bungeanum | reverse complement strand
CTTCCTACAGTCTATACGACAATGTCGTGTGAAAGCAGACCAGGGACAACCCTCATGGACTCATGTCGAGTCACGTTATAGACATGGATTGACACATGTTGTATGACTTTTTTCCTGAACCTTCATCTGGTTCAGTTGACCGGGGACATCCTTCATTGACTCATGTCGAGTCAAGTTGTGGACATGGTTTACACATGTCGTATGACTTTTGTCCTGAACTTTCATCTGGTTCAGTTGACCGGGGACAACCCCCATGGACTCATGTCGAGTCAAGTTATAAACATGGATTGACACATGTCATATGACTTTTTTCCTGAACCTTCATCTGGATTAGTTGACCGGGGACAACCCCGACGGACTCATGTCGAGTCAAGTTGTAGACATGGATTAACGCATGTCGTACACCTGGTTCAGTCGATTGGGTACATCCATATTGGCTCATGTAGAGTCAATTATCCCGACCATCATCTGGCTCGGATGACTGGGTACTTCCCCAATGGCCATTGTAGAGTCAAGTTCATAACTTGACATTCGTTTGGTTCACCCAATAGGTAGCATCAACGCTCAAGTACACCTACATGCTACGGCCTCGTCCCAGAAGACACATTCGTCAAGTACTCTCCAAGCCAAGGATTCCTTGACTTAGATAGTAGGGGACAAACTGTATGGGCCAAATTTGGTCCAGGGGCAATTTTGCCTTTTACTCCAGGCCCAAGCTTCTACCTCAAAAGGAAGCCCCAATGTTTAAAGTATATAGAGGCCCAGAGTTTCACAAGCCCAGGCCCAGTGAGATGTCATGTGCTCAAAGCATAATCGGGGCTCACCCTACTCCAGTCAAAACATAACGCCCAGGCTCATAAACACCATTCATAACCCATCTGTTCCAGCCTACAACGGGCAAACGTAGTAATTGCGCCTCATGAAGTCGACCGTTATCATGACCCAACGGACAAGAAATCAAATGGAAATAAAGGCATACGTTACTGGGGCATGTATATACAGGAAATGAGGCTCCATGACGCGAGGACATTGAACTTCCAGCTCTCCTACCCATGACTTTAGAACACTCACACTCCAACTCACATGACCTTTTTCCTACCGCCCTCACGGCAGTCTACGGAGATCAAGGTAACATCTGACCTTGCTCCTCCTCTTACGACTTAATGCATCTCATTCCCATCACTGACTTGGGCGTCAGAGTGCCTACGGCATCCACCACACCGGTGGGTAGACCCTTCACGCTCACCCTACATCTTTGTTTTGCAGGATCGCTGGTGCCCCTATACGAAATCTCAATTGTAGGCCTCGGGTGAAAACCAGCGTCCTAAAAAAGGTGCATTCACTTGGTCGCTTGAACCCTTGAGTGGGGAGTCCTAGTTGTGGACAACCCTTCGTCAGCAAGAGCCTTTGTCCACACTCCCGTAAACCCACATGTGAACCTTAGTCGTATAATTAGTAGAAATTATTTTGTATGTTGATGTTTTGGGTCGTCATCATTTGGATCCAGTTGGACCTTTTGTCAAAAGATGTGAGCTTGTTGGGCCATTTAAACTGGGATGAGTTCGTGTCCTTTGACAGTTGGGTCAAAAGCTTCTAAAATGACGATGGGCCATCTTATGTTTGGGCCTCTTATCATTTGAAGTTGTTTAGCCATGTTATCGCAAAGTATAAACTTGTTGGGCCTTTTCAACTGGGGCAAGTTTGCACCGCGCAATAGCTTGATTGAATACTTTAAAATGATAATGGGCCAACTAGTATAAAATTTTTATGAGCTTATATATTACATGCATCGCCCGTATCTCATGCATCTCATGCATACATGCATCATGTTAACCCTTGTGTCTTAAAAGCCATCATAGATATCTGGTGGGTTAGAGAAGAAAGAAAGATTTGTCAAAAAGAGTTTAGCAAGCATGGGTATCGGGAAAAGGAAGTCGAGAAACAGAAAATTTTACGGCAAGGATAGAAAGACCATGGTGGGCCCAAAAAAAAGGAAAAAAGAAAAAAGACAAAAAAAAAAAACTGTTTGTTTTTAGTCCTTGATAGTTAGACATAAGTCCAATGATGAAATCGTTTGATTTAGGGTGAAATCTTAGAAATGATAAACTCTTGATGTGCTTTATTTGATACTTTCAGTGATTGATCTATGTTAGATTCGTAAGCACTCCTCTATAGGTTCTTAGCGGTGAAAACCTGAGTAGTTGGCAAGATGACTAGTTGAAGAAATTGTAGGTCAGTGAATGACCGTTTGCTTAGATTTCTATCTTGATTTGCTTATGTTATGATGTGTGATATGGTTGAAAATAAAAGAAAAGTCTCTAAAGAAAAAAAATCAAACCACCTATAACCGATAAGCGTGAAGCTACCCATGGGCGAGTATTAGGACCATCATGAGGAGAAATGCTACCTTAAAGGGTAGGTGTGTTGAAAAAAAAAAGAAAAAGAAAAAAAAAGAAAAAAAAAGAAAAAAGAAGTTCGAAATGAAAGAAAAAAAAGAGAGACAAAAGAAAAAGAAAACCATACCACATTGAGCACATAAAAGCAACTGCAGGCATAATTGAGACATCTAGGTTGGTTTGACCCATCGATCCTAGTTTTTTTTGACGAAATCATTGAGTTGGCTTACCTGGGGATGAATCTGCAAAGGAACCTTTGCATAGACACACTTTGAGTCTGGGTTAGATCATTTATTCAAAGACTTAGATTTGAGTTGCATTGAATGTTTTGAAGGTTCTCTGGTTTCAATACTGGGCATTCTTTGAGGGCAATAATATGTGTAACTATTGGGACTATTTCGTAGCATGTGATATAATATGATGATATAGAATTTCATATCATGTGGTCCACCTTGACCTAATGCAAGCAGCGGAGAGCAGAAAGCTAAATCAAGACTGGGGGCGACCAGTCTACCACCTTACGAATCAGGGGTATAATGAGATATTGAGTCATGAGACCAAAGGAAACTGAGCAATTACCAGAAGAGAAATGACAGAAAGAAACTGTAAGCAGGCCCCGGGGACGACCGAAGACAGTTATAGACGAGAAGCACCGAGTAGCACAAGGAAGACCTAACCCATCAGAATAGGAAATACATCCATGCATACATGCATACACGTAACACACTTGCATTCCTTTTCTGTGTTTGTTCTGTTTTGTATTCACAGGTTTTAAAAAGAATGAGAAAGCGGCAAATGTAAGCCAACCAGAATCAGCAACATATCAGTATCAGTTTCGGGGATGAGTCCCAGGGTTGAGGCCCGCACATCAGTAGCAGTTTTGGGATTAGTACCAGGGTCGAGGCCCACATCAATATCAGTTTTGGGGATGAGTCCCAGGGTCGAGGCCCACATCAGCAACAGTTTGGGGATGAGTCCCAGGGTCGAGGCCCACATAGGCATCAGTTTTGGGGATGAGTCCCAAAGTCGAGGCCCACATCAGTTTCAGTTTTGGGGATGAGTCCCAGGGTCGAGGGCTGCACATCAGTAGTAGTTTTGGGGATGAGTCCCAGGGTCGAGGCCCACATCAGTATCAGTTTTGGGGATGAGTCCCAGGGTCGAGGCCCACATCAGCATCAGTTTTGGATATGAGTCCCAGGGTCGAGGCCCACATCAGCATCAGTTTTGGGGATGAGTCCCAGGGTCGAGGCCCACATCAGCATCAGTTTATGGATGAGTCCCAGGGTCGAGGCCCACATCAGTATCAGTTTTGGGGATGAGTCCTAGGGTCGAGGCCCACATCATTAGCAACTTTGGGGATAAGTCCCAAGGTCGAAGCCCACAATCAATTCAGTTTCGGGAACAAAGCCCACTTTCAACACAGCTCGGGAACAAAGCCCAGGGGAATAAAGCCCTATCTTAACACAGTTTAGGAACAAAGCCCAAGGGAATAAAGCCCTATCTTAACACAGTTCGGGAACAAAGCCCAGGGGAATAAAGCCCTATTTTAACACAATTCGGGAACAAAGCTCAGGGGAATAAAGCCCTATCTTAACACAATTCGGGAACAAGACCCACAATTCAGGGAACAAGACCCTCAACTCAAATCGGGAACAAGACCCACGGGAAAAGTCCCACAATTCAGGGAACAAGACCCTCAACTCAAATCGGGAACAATACCCACAATTCAGAGAACAAGACCCTCAACTCAAATCGGGAACAAGACCCACAATTCAGGGAACAAGACCCTCAACTCAAATCGGGATCAAGACCCACGAGAACAGGACCCACAATTCAGGGAACAAGACCCTCAACTCAAATCGGGAACAAGACCTACGGGAACAAGACCCGCAATTCAATTTGGGAACAAGACCCACAATTAGGAACAAGACCCTCAACTCACTTCAGGAACAAAACCCACTCGGTGGTTCGGGAATAAGACCAAGAGGTCACAACACCTCGCCATCAATCTCAATTCAATTCAGGGAACAAGACCCTCATCACAATTCAGTGAACAAGACCCTCATTTCAACTCAGTAATGGTTCGGGAATGGACCACCTCACAAGTAACGGTTCGGAAATAGACCACATCACCAGTAACAGATGCCGAAAATGGCACTCCAAAATGGAGCACACACAACAGATGCCGAAAATAGCGCTCCAAAATGGAGCATGCACAACAGATGCCGAAAATGACGCTCCAAAGTAGAGCATGCACAACAGATGCCGAAAATATCACTCCAAAATGGAGCACACACAACAGATGCCGAAAATGGCGCTCCAAAATGGAGCACACACAACAGATGCCGAAAATGGCGCTCCGAAATGGAGCACACACATCAGATGCCAAAAATGGCGCTCCGAAAATGGAGCATAGTTTGAGAATGGACAACCACCAGCGACACCTCGGGTATGGGGTTTAGCATGCTGGGTACGGCACTCCGAGTATGGAGATATTACAGCGACACCTCGGGTATAGGGTTTAGCATGCCAGGTACGACACTCCGGGTATGGAGACATTACCGCGACACCTCGGGTATGGGGTTTAGCATGCCAGGTACGGCACCCCGGGTATGGAGACACTACTGCGACACTCTGGGTATGAAGATGCAACCACGACACCTCGGGTATGGGGTTTAGCACGCCGGGTATGGCACAACCAGATCAACTCAATTCAAAACAACCGCGACACCTCAGGTATGAGGTTTAGCACGCCGGGTATGGCACTCTGGTTATGGAGACACTACCGCGACACCTCGGGTATTGGTTTAGCACGTCAGGAATGGCACCACCAAATCATTCAGTTCGAAGCAGCAGACAAGTCAGGTGGCAGCTGGCGAGCCAGGTAAGTAAAAATACATTGCATAAACTTTGATAGGATTGTCATTGTAACACACTGCACAAGTCCCATCAAAGTGGGGGCGACAGTAGGCACTGCATTTTTGCATATAAGTCCCGATGATGAGTCTCGCACGGAGACACTACCTCTTTAATTGGGAACCACGGGAAACGGACGTCGGAAGGGAATACTCAAGAATTGACGCATTGTTGGATTTAGTTCGCTGGATTAGCTTCGGGTTCGCTTGTTGGACCTCCGTTTAAAACAACATCCTTAGCCCAAACCCCGCAAGAACCACACCCCAGCAAGACACACCAAGCCCATTAAATCACTTCCCTAAAAAATCCACACATTAAACAAATGTTGAAATCAAACCAAATCACCTCCCAAATTAAATAAATCACATACAAAATTAAATAAAGTCAAATAAAATACCATCAAAAGCTTTCCTAATTCACTTAAATTACATTCCCTAATTAAAAGATACAAATCAAATCATATCCATAATCAAAAGAGAACAAATCAAATAAAATCAAATCACTTCCCTAATTAAAATTTTTCCTTATCCCACACTAATTAAAAATATCCCCCATAATTACACAAATCCCTTCCTATTCAAACAAGGATAAAACAACCCTCTCCTATAAAAAGAACCACAAACCCAACCTTAGCATCTCTGGCTCATTCTCCTGAAAAACACAAAGAAAATAACCTAGTCTATTCACGCAAAAAGACCCTTGCATTGCGCATCACTCTCCACCTTCACGCACAAAAGCCACTGCCCACTCACGTTGCTGCCTCTCCAAAGCCACGCACCATTATCCTCAACACGTAACCTTCACCCCATTCAGCGCATCACACACCTCCAACTATCTGCCAACAAACTGCCAAGCAACATAGCCAGTAAACCACTCCAAAACTGCCACATAATCCATACCCCTCACTGCCTAAACTACACGCAAACTATACCCCAAAACTACCGTAATATGACCCCCTTTACTGCCGCCTAAAGCCTCTTCCCTACACTTAGAAATGGTACAAAAACTGCCCAAAACAGTGATGAAAACTTCCCCCTAACACACCTCCAAAACCGCCAAAACAGTCCCCGAATTAACCCAAAATTGAATCTAAAAACTACCCAAAACAGTCCCTAAGTTGCCTTAAAACAGTGACCAGAAAATACAACATAAACAGCAGCAAAACGGAGTAAAAACAGCAGCCCAAACATCGAGGAAAAACGTTAGATTAGTGAACCAGGAAAGTTGCGGAATATCAACCCTTCCGACGGCCGTGTAACGCGCTTTCGAGAGACGACAAAAGAGGTTAGACCTGAGGGCACCTTCTTTATTTATTATTCTTCGTTTTTATTTATTTTAATATATTATCACATGAGAGTTGTTTGTTGATGCATGATGTGAATTCCGGGTGAACGGAATGCGTGTTCTCTTTTGTGGTATATCGGATGGAAATCCGGACGTAAATTCCGTAGCTGAATCTGAATGGACGGTATTGCGGTTTGCACTCGGGATACAATGTCACGTACCACTTGAGAGACACGTATTTCGTTTCATCCAAACTTGTATTCGAGCATGATTTAGTCTAGTAGATTATTTAGCATGATTTAGTCTAGTATGTTATTTATTTTTTATTTTTAAGCATGATAAGTTATTTATTTTGTGTTTGGAATTTGCATTATGTTTATGTTGTTAATTGTTTTCCACATTATATAATTGAAGCATGTTCATGGGATTGCCGTGTGTTATTGTGTGTTTTCCGTTAGGAAGACTTACTTTTCAAGCATGCAAACTTAGATATAGGATTTATTTTGATGAATGCGGACTAGATCTAAGTTACATTTGAGCATACATGTTGAGTAGATTCGGTTATTTTATTGCACAAATCATATCATTACAGGTGACATAAGTAAGGACCATTCCGAACCCAACGGTTTGAGGTATTCCTTGCGAGGGGTGAGTGCGGCCTTAAATCCTTGTCCTGGTTCACACCGGGTGGCGACTCCATGTTATTTCTCCGATTTAGTTCCCCGCAAGCTATTCCTTACTCCCAACCGGGTCGCGAGCCTAGAACAGCGTCGTCGATTTCTGTTTCCTACACTAGGCATAATTATTTAATTAAATTTGATTTAATTACGTCGCAACGGAAAATTCGGTAATTCAGAATTAGCGAACCCAAGCTTGGGAGTGTTTGCGGGCCCACTCGCATTTCGAATCAAGTGGGGTCCATAAGTCACATCACGCATCACATCATTAGTCATTCTAGTGATGTAAGTCATATCAACTTTGAGTGATGTGATGGTTGTCACTTGTGAGTGATGTGAGGTGATTGAAAGGCTTTAATTGCCTTGTACAATTTTTGAAAATGAGATATGTATTTGATTTTTGAAATCAAACACAACACACACAACTTCATCTTCTCCCTATCTCTCCCTCAACTCACGGCTTGGAGCCATTTTTTTTCTCTCAAATTTCTCTCATGGCCGAGAGATACAAGAAGCCTTAGAAAGATTTGTGGCAAATTTTTCAATGATGCTAGCACATCCAAGGGGTCAAACAAAGGTGATAGGGAAACTCATTCATGAGCATGGAATCACCATTTACAAAGCTTGGAGCTTGGAGCACACAAAGAGGGGTTGACCGAAACTTGGAGCGAAAAATTTGGGCATGGCCGAGAGCTTCATCCATGGAACAAAAGTTTTGTGTTCGTCGCATTGCAAATCCGATCAAAGTGAGTATTTCCGCAACTTTACTTTGATGTATTCACACGTTTTCATTCTCTTAATTGATTTTGGGATGACTTAGAAAACCCAACAGATAATACATGTCAACTGAGCATAAGAAGATTCATTTAAGTCAGTTTTATGGAGAATTCACAAATTAAATAATTCAAAATGAAATAAACAAAAATTAACTTGTTCCGAAATAGGTTGAGATACGTCTCAGAAGTGGAAATTTCTTACACAACTATCTCACACCAATTTCACATGATTAATCAAATTAAAAACACAAAAAAACAAGAAATTTGTTTTTTTGATTTTTTAGTAAAAATTTTCAATTTGTTTTGGTTTTTTTCGAAAATTTTAGACTAAAAAGTAAAACAACACAATAAAAAGTAAAACAACACAATAAAAATAAGATACTAGTCAACTAATCCTCTCCCTCAAACCTAAATGAGACGTTGTCCCCAATGTCTTAAAAAGTGGAAAAAGAGTTTAGAAAATAGTACTTGGTTAGATGAAATTCTACATCTTAAAAGAAAATTAAAGGTTAAGATCCAGATTTATCTGACGCCTCTTACCACGATCATTATCGGACCAGTTTATCTTAGAAAGGATATGGTCAATTTGTGGTTCAAAGGCTAAGATTTGATTAATTAAATCTGGGACAGTTCTGGCAGTAAAAAGAAGTTCTTTTACAGGTTTTGACACGAATCCATTTCTCCGAGCATCATCAAGAAACACACAAAAATCATAAAATCCATCAATATTGTACAGTCCAAGCGGTTTCTGGTGTATGTTCAAGTTCGCCCAAGATAACACTGTAAAATTTTCCTCCATTGTACCCAAGCCACATGGCAAAGCAATAAAAGTATCAGCACGGTTAATCAATTCTACCAGTCGTTCAGACATACTTGCACGATCTGTTCTTCTCCGTTCGATGGTCCAATCAGATTCGCCTCCGCCAAGGGTTTTGGGATGATTCCCAGAACTTGACGGCCTCCTTCCTGTACAGCCTTTGAAACGATCCCCATAAGTCCAATATTTCCACCGCCATATACTAAGTGCATATTCATTACATCAATGACTCGACCCTATTAATATGATGCCGCTACGTATTCTGGTTTAACACCAACACTAGTACTGCAAAACACACAAAAGTTTCCAACCCGTCTTCTTGAAGTAGCTTCCATTTTTATCTGGATTCCTTCAAAAATACAATGATGAATTGAATTTATAACACCTGAAAAGGGTGATTAAAAATAATAGCACTAGCACCTGCCAAATGACAATTATTAGTTAAACAGTAAAATAAATCGTGATAGTAAAAAAGGTTTGGATCCTGTCGAAGAAAATAAAAGAAAATATCAAAACAAATCACAATTATTAGGAAAAGACAAAGATATATAATATTTACAATAATATACGGCTTGAATGACATCTATGTGTTAGGGACAAGCTTTCCATCCAATTTTCTTATAAATTGGCAAACAGTGTCTTTTTTAGTCAAATTCCCGAGACTTAACTGTGGTCTTTCTTTTTGGAATTGTGTATATAACACGCGAATTTCATGATACGTATATCCACTAGGATGCGTCTCAAGAGTCTTAGATATGTCATCCAAATATTCCTTACTCAAGCCATCCCTAATGAAATTAATTTTATCTTCACGGTTGTCAGACACCATTCCTAAAGAATGAAAATGAGTATCATAAAACATACAAGCACATTTATAGCATACACCCATTCTTTTAGCTCTTCTCTTTTTAGCATAGGTGCTTCTTCCTAAACCAGGTAAATGTAAAATAAAAGAGTCAGAAGACTCACCGGCCAATCGTACCCGTGCTTCGATTACCCAATGAATGTCATTAGGAATACCATGGATCGTCATTAGTCTCATTCATTCCAAACGAGATTTGTAGACTTTCGTCATAGATTTTTTAGGAAGAGAAGGAAATTGCTTATGAAGATTTGCGAGAACTTCTTCCATATTGAAATGTAACTTTACCTACAAAAATTAAACACAAAAAAATAAAACTCACCAAATCACAATATATACACAAATTTGCATGGGTTGCTTCCCAGCTAGCGCTAAGTTTAACGTCGTCAGCTAGACATGACTGCTCGAACGTTAGACTGAATCTGAAAGTGTGACACTTTCTTTTTATCGCTCAAATGATTCTCACCAGTAGTGCTTGACACGTTGACCGTTAACTTTGAATGTTTCATTGGTGTTGGGATCCAGAAACTCAACAGCTCTATATGGTAAAACCTGAGTGATCACAAATGGACATGACCATCTTGATTTCAACTTTCCAGGGAAAAGTTTCAACCTTGAATTGTATAATAACACCTGCTGCCTTGGTTCCAGTTGTCTGCGCACTATTTTTCGATCATGCGATTTCTTGGTCTTTTCTTTGTATAGTCTAGCATTCTCATAAGTCTGTAGGCGAAATTCCTCTAATTCATTGAGTTGGTGGAGTCTTTTCTCTCATGCAGCTTGTGGATCAAGATTCAACTTCTTTAGTGCCCAGTATGCCTTATGTTCAAGCTCAACTGGCAAATGGCACGCTTTCCCAGACACCATTCGATATGGGGACAAACCAATGGGTGTCTTGTAAGCTGTCCGGTAGGCCCATAATGTGTCATCCAGTTTTGTAGACCAGTCCCTTCTTGTTGATCCAACGGTTCTCTCCAAGATTCTTTTGATCTCCCTATTTGAAACTTCAACTTGCCCATTTTACTGTGAATGGTAAGCAGTGGCAACTTTATGAGTAACTCCGTATTTGGATATGAGTGCATCAAAGTATCTGTTACAGAAATGTGTACCATCATCGCTGATAATTCCCCGAGGTATTCTGAAGCGAGTGAAAATATTCTTTTTAAGGAATTTAATCACCACTTTTGAATCATTGGATGGCAGTGCAATTGCTTCAACCCATTTAGAGACGTAGTCTACCGCAACCAGTATGTATAGGTTTCCAAATGATGGAACAAAGGGTCCCATAAAATCAATACCACATACATCAAATATCTCCACTTCCAGAATGTTTTACAAAGGTCCTTCATTTCTCCTCGAAATATTTCCCGTTCTCTAGCATCTGTCACATTGAAGAGCAAAAAGATAAGCATCTTTAAAAAGAGTGGGCCAGAACAAACCTGATTGAAGGACTTTAGCTGCAGTTTTATTCCCGCTGAAGTGTCCGTCGTATAGTGATGAATGATAATGTTGCAAGACACTGTTGAACTCCTCATGTGGAACACATCGTCTCAGTAATTGATCAGCACATCGTTTGAACATGTACGGCTAATCTCAGACACAATGCTTAACTTCTTTGAAGAATTTCTTTCGTTGCTGAGTTGTCAATTCCAACGGCCATTTTCCTGATACTATGTAGTTGACATAGTCAACATACCAAAGGGCATCGTGCTGTTTCATTGCAAACAGCTGTTCATCTGGAAAAGTTTCTTTGATTGTCAGTTCTTTGCCAGCTGTTTCTCCATTCTCGAGCCTCGATAAATGATCTGGCACTTGATTTTCTGTCTCTTTCCTGTTTATGATCTCCACGTCAAATTCTTGCAGAAGAAGTATCCAACGGATCAATCTAGGCTTGGTATCTTTCTTTGCGATCAGGTATTTGATTGCTGAATGATCTGTGTAGACCACCACCTTGGGACCCAGCAAATAGGAGAAAAATTTGTCAAAAGCGAACACAACTGCGAGAAACTTCTTTTCAGTGGTTGTGTAGTTGAGTTGAGCTTCATTTAGAGTTCTGCTGGAGTAATACATGGTGTGGAAAATCTTTGCTTTGCGTTGTCCCAGCATCACACATCACCTCAAATGGAAGGGTTCAGTCTGGTGCGACAATGATGGGGGCAGAAACAAGCTTATGTTTTAAGATCTCAAAAGCTTCATGGCATTCTTTGGTGAAGTTGAAAGGCATATCCTTCTCTGAAGATTGCACAGAGGTTTAGCAATCTAGAAAAAGTCTTTTATAAATCTCATATAAAAGCTTGCATGTCCGAGAAAACTCTGAATCCCTTTGACAGATGTTGGTGGAGGTAATTTTTAAATTGTCTCGATCTTTGCATTGTCTACCACGATTCCCTTTTGTGAGATCCGGTGTCCAAAGACAATGCCTTCTTGCACTATGAAGTGACATTTCTCCCAATTGAGTACCGGGTTGGTATCTTCACACCTTTGTAACACATGTTACAGATTTTACAAGCAGTGGTCAAAAGAGTCTCCAAACAAGGAGAAATCATCCATGAAAACCTCCATACTATGTTCCAGCATGTCTGAGAAGATGACCATCATGCAATGCTGAAATGTGGCAGGAGCATTACATAGTCCAAATGGCATCCTGCGGAAATCAAAAGTACCATACGGACATGTAAATGTGGTTTTCTTCTAATCTTATGGGCGATGGCAATCTGATTGTACCCTGAATATCCTTCCAGAAATTAATAGAACTCATGTCTTGCCAATCTGTCTAGCATCTGGTCAATGCATGTCAGCGGAAAATGATCATTCCTTGTTGTTTTGTTCAGCTTCCGGTAGTCCATGCATACTCTCCATCCAATTACTGTTCTTGTTGGAATCAACTCATTTTTTCATTTGCGACAACAGTAATTCCTCATTTCTTTGGTACACACTGCATAGGACTCACCCAAATGCTGTCAGAGATGGGGTAAATGATGCCAGCATCCAACCATTTGATAATTTCTTTCTTTACGACCTCCTTCATGATTGGACTGAGTCTCCGTTGATGCTCCACTGTGGGATTCTACTTATCATTCATCAGAATTTTGTGCATGCAAAATGATGGACTAATGCCTCGGATGTCTGCTATAGTCAAGCCAATGGCTTTCTTATGTTCTCGTAACACTCTAAGTAACTTTTCTTCCTGCTCCAATGTTAGCGAAGAAGAAATAATCACAGGTAATTCAGAAGAGTTTCCAAGAAATGCATACTTGAGATGGCTCGGCAGTAGCTTCAGCTCCAGCTATGGTGGTTCTTCAATTGAAGGCTTGATTCGCTCTTTCTTTGGTAGTTCCAGACTTTCTACTAGTGGTGTTGATTTGAAGCGAAATGGCTTGTCAATATATTTGATACATTCCAGTATTTCGGCATCTAGCTCGCTGTCAGTCATGTTGGTGATGCAAGCTTCAAGTTTATCTGTGGGAATTGCATCAGTATCCTGGATGATACTATCAACAACATCAATTCTGAAACATTCTTCCTCTTTTTCATCACTCGGGAATTTCATAGCTTTGAAACTATTAAAGGTAACTTCTTGGTCCTGAACTTTCATGGTTAGTTCTCCTTTTTGCACATCAATAACAGTTCGACCTGTAGCCAAGAATGGTCTCCCAAGAATGATAGGTACATCTTTGTCTTCCTTCATATCAAGGATAATGAAATCTGCTGGGAGAATGAGTTTATCAACTTTGACCATCACATCTTCAACAAAACCTCTTGGAAATGCAAGTGTTCGATCAGCAAGTTGCAGAGAGACTGAGGTAGGCATTACTTCTCCAATCTGTAAATTAACACTTGCACCTAAATCACATAAAGTCTTATCGATATAATGTTCTCCAATGGTTCATGAGACAATAAAAATGCCAGGATCTTTCAACTTTGGGGGAAGTTTCCTCTGAATGATGGCGCTGCACTCTTCTGTCAATGCTATTGTCTCGTAATCTCTCAATCTTCACTTTCGTGAAAGAATGTATTTCATGAATTTGACATAACTGGGCATTTCTTCCAACACTTCTGCGAATGGAATGTTGATATGTAGCTTCTTGAACAACTCCAGGAATCGAGCAAACTGCTTGTCCAATTTCTTTTTCTGGAGACGCTGCAGAAAAGGTGGAGGTGGAGTGATTATTTCTTGATCTTTTTCCTTTGCTTATTTTTCCTTAATTTTTGGAACTGCTTCTTTTGGAACTTCCTCAATGGTTTCCTTGATTCCAACATCTTTGTTGATTTCAGTACCACTTTTCAAAGTAATGGCTTGACATTGCTCATTCCATCAGTTTCTTGGATTTGGTTATGTGTTGATAGGAAGGTTTCATGGCGGTCTGTAACTCTGAGCATTGGCCAGTTGTCCAATTTGATTCTCCAGTGCTTTGATGGAAGCAGATTGATTTTGAAACATAGCATCATATGCTGCTTGTTACTTTTTGAACATCTCTGCAATTCATTCTCTCATTTCTGGTTCTTTTCATGCTCATGGCCTTTGTTCTGCTGTTGGAATCCAGGCGGTGGATAGTTCTTTTGCCCTGAATTATTGCTCCATGAAAATTTGGGATGATTCCTCCACCCTGGGTTATAGGTGTTGGAATATGGATTGTTACCCTGCCTGTTAAAATTGTTGACATAACTCACCATCTCTTCTTGTTGATTTGGCTCTGGTGCTCCTCCATATAGTGAACTTGTGGCTCCAATATTGCTTTGCGTGCTGAGAGTCTCCATGAATTTTCATATCTGATCCAGCTTGGCGTTGACTGCTGTATTGGCTCCAACTTTATAAATTCCTGTAATTCTTCACAAGGAATTATTGTTGGTCATTTCTTCGATTAAGTCTCAGGCTTGATCTTCTCATTTTTCCATTAAAGCTCCTCCAGTAGCAACATCAATTGTGGTTCTCATCAGTCCAGAAAGTCCATTATAGAAAGTTTGGACTTGTAGCCATTTTGGAATCTCATGATGAGGACATTTCTGGAGCAAATCTTTGTACCTTTCCCAAGCTTCGTAGAGAGTTTCCGAGTCATATTGTACAAAAGATGTGATGTCATTCCTCAGTTTTGTTGTTCTGGCTGGTGGAAAATATATTGCAAGGAATTTGGTAGCTAGAGTGTTCCAAGTTGTGATGGAACCTGCTGGTAGTGAATGTAGTCAAGCTTGAGCTCTGTTTTTCAAGGAATATGGGAAAACACGCAGTCTCATTGCTTCTTCAGCTCCTCGATTGTAATTGAAAGTGCCGCAAACTTCCGGAAGTTGCTGATGTGAGCATTAGGATCTTCAGTTGCATTCCCCCCAAACTGAACTAATTGCTGAATCATCCGGATGCATATTTTGATGTCACATGCATTTGCTGATAAGGGAGAAAGTACAATACAGGAAATAGGCCATCAACCACTGGAATGGTTCTGTCTCGAATAAGAATTGGTTGTGCAACCTTCAAAGGTTCAGGTTCCATGTTGAAAATTGCTTCTTGGCCTTCTCGCATTTCTTTTCTCAACTGTCTGATGGTTCTTTCAATTTATGGGTCAAGCGGTCGGAGTTCAAAGCTTCTGGTTCGTCTCATGTAATGTTTGAGAACCTGAAACACAAGAAAACAAAAACAATAAGTAAAAAGAAATTAGACACAAGTAAAGATATCTAACCCCAAAACTAATAGTGAAAGATAACTAAGTCCCCAGCAACGGTGCCAAAAACTTGACTAACGTTGTCACACGCGTATAACGCAAGTGCACATATCGTTCAAGTAGTATAAAAAGTATCGATCCCACGAGGACTTACTACCTAAGTTATTAATTTATGAAGTCAAATGTTTACAAGTATCCAATGGGTTGATTGATTGATTGGAATGGTGATTTTAAATTTAAAACAAGTAAATAAAATGACGCGAAAGTAGGTATAGGAAAATTCAATATAAAGAAACTATCAAGGGTTGTGAATCTTTCCAATATCTTTTAAAAGATGAAATGGTTATTTTATGTTTGTGTAATATATTGGTTTACTAACCTGGAATACCAAATTCTGCAAAAGCCTCTGTCGATGGTCGGATGCAAATATCCAGTATAATCTAATTAAACCATATTTATATGTTAACCAAATTACCTGGATTCATTAAGATCAAGTTCCATTTGTGGTTACCCCCGCTCGACAGGTATATGTCTATCATGTAAGGAAATCTATTAAAGGGTTATCTATCATCAAGGAAGATCGTGGGCCTTAAGTCTAAGGCTGAAACCTAAAATTCCTTTGTCAAGTTTATCTTAAGTTTACCAGGTCAATCTTATTAATGGCCAGTTAACAAGAAGCATTACGCTTAAGACTTAATAAGTAAACCTTTATATTACCCAAACTATAAAATAACCCCTTATAAACCGGTGATATTGA
Organism: Zanthoxylum bungeanum; assembly: GCA_019454045.1. Lineage (NCBI taxonomy): Eukaryota > Viridiplantae > Streptophyta > Magnoliopsida > Sapindales > Rutaceae > Zanthoxylum > Zanthoxylum bungeanum. Next base: position 10,673 of record SKCR01004565.1, on the reverse strand, counting down.
ATTTCATCACAATCTCAGATAACAAGCTTAGCTACGACACATATCTAAGGCTAATGAAAATTTAAATTTAAAAGACATAAAATAACTGCTTAAAAGTAAAAACTGAAAGTAAAAATGTAAAAGTACAATAAAAGAAAATGATGGGGGTTAAATGATCCACTTTTATCACTACTATTTTAGATATATCACTTAATATAATATATTAACTTGTGTGATATTACTAACCTTCCATATAGGCGGTAGCCTGATTAAGTCAAATTAATAATTAATTATCAACCGACCAACCAGGCGGTATCCTTGTTTAATGAAACAAATTATCCATAAATATAAAAGGAAAATTATGATTTAATTTTTCAGATCCAAGAAATCAAAAAACCCTAGCCTCCATCTCCTTCTCCAAGCTCTCAATAGTTGAGAATTCTTTTGGTGTGTGTGATTATTCTCTAAACCGTTTAGAGATTAATTTGTGAGTGTAGCCCACACTACCCTCCGTTAGTGTCAAGACATAATTCGGAAGACCTCGTGACGTTGAAAAACATCCCCAAATACTTAACATAAGTCACGGCAACCAGTCCCTGGAATCCCTGTAATTTGCGCAGATACAAGTTCTCAGGGAACTCCGTTTTGTTTGGTTTTCATTCGGGATTTTGGGAAACAATTTAGGATAATTTTAGGGCTGTGTTAGGATTGATTTTTGGAGAAAAATCAGATCTGAAATTGAGCAGTGAGTGGCGCAAATCAGACCTGAAACTGGGTGCAGTTCGCGCCCATAACGTGTCCAAAACAGTTCGTTATTTCATTGCAGTTCAAGGGCTGTTCGGGGACTGTTTCGGGGCTATTTCGGAGCTGAGATTTTATCCAAAACATCAGTGAATCCACTGGTGTGGTTCGGCCAAGCAAAGGGAAGAGCAGAAAAAATTTTCAAGTTCGGTTCGTGAGCCTAATCGCTTCCGCTGCGCGGGGGAAGGCGTTCCCTACAATTGGCATCAAAAGAGAGGTTGAAAAGTGCTCTTAACCCTTCACTTTATTATTTAAAGTTTCTGTTTTAACATGTTTATATGAGTTATAAATATGATATGCATGTTTAGATGAGTGGGCACATTATTAAGTTCATGTGATGAATGGTTTTAATATTTCATGTGATGAATGGATTTTGCATTGGTCATAAATTTTTATGGCTCTTATTTTTGTAGTTGGTTTTGATTTTGGGTTGTAAGGCCATAAAGCCATTGTTTATATTTATTGTAATTTTAATTTCAATGTAAAATTTCAATTCTTTGTAATATGGAGCATCGAAGTCGCAAAAGGAGCCAATACCATTTTGGAGCGGGATTTGAAGGCCAAGGAATGCCTTGGTAAATCTTATGTACTAATTAGATTAGTATAGAAAAAATAAGAGCCCGGTCAATGCAAAATAATTTTTATTATGTTATATATATGTTTATTTCGAATTGTTTGAATAACATGTCATATAGCCTAGGGTGCCCACTCGTGCATTTTACTTGCCATAACATGTCATAGATGCATTATCATTATAGACATAAAATTATGATTTTATGTAATTTAAAATGTTTAAGTTAGAAAATGTTATGCATTGAAATCATTAATTAGATTAATGGGATTAAGTGTCTAAAACTTGAATTCATATATTTGGACTTAATTTGTGCATAATAAATTCCATTGGTATATAGGATGGAAACCCGGATATAATTCCATAGCCGATTCCGTATGGACGGAAATGTGGTCTGCACTCGGGATACAATTCCACGTACCATTGGATTTTATGACGCATTAAGATTTATTAAAATGTTTAATTAAAATTTTGACCATTTAGAATTCTATGGTTTTAGACCTTTAAGTGCTTAGTATTTTAAGAGTTAAAATATTGTAGCTCACTTATGCCACTCTAATTAAATAGTTTAATAGAGTATAATTATTAGTAGAGACTAATAGGATATTAGTGACACAATTTTAATAGTTAAAATTGATTAGCTCACTTATGACAAACTAGTGTAAATAAATTATGCTTTAGCCGCCATAAGTTTATCCACACTAGTTAGGATAAAATATTAAAATTTTTTGATAGAAACCTTAAGTTTAAAATAGTGAGTGGGAGAGGGATATACGACAGTACATCCCGCGATCTCCGTTGTTAGTCCAAAAATATGAGATTCAAAAGGCGTCTCGAGACGGCTTTGTTTTCGTCCCCCTACGGATGGTGTCCATTTTGGGTCAATATCAAGTTTGGGTTCCGAAAGGATAGAGATTCTAGATGTATTTTGTGAACTGACCTACCCTACGGCGGCACTTCACTCGTTAAGTCAAAGAATCCCGAAATGGCGGGTTACACTCACAAAGGAATAATTAACTGTTAATGAAATTCCTTGATCAAATAAAACGGTAGTTGTTTAATATAGGAATAAGAGTTATTCCCGCATATATTAAAACAGCTGAGATTGTCTCAATCTATCATGCGAGTACTTGACCTACCCTACGGCGGCACTTACTTGTGGGATGATAGATCTCCGTGGCATAGTAATTCTTTTAGGTTTCTTATTCATTATTCATGGTTCATGCATCATGTTTAATTTTATGCCAAAATTCTTTGATGATTTTAATATGCGATGAATGAATGTTAAATGCATGTTTATTTTATTTTTAGCCATGGTTTCTCCAATTATTTCCATTCTCTCAAATGATAAGTTAACCGGAGAAAATTATATAAAATGGAAAAGTAACATGAACGCTATCCTGGTATGTGAAGACCTAAAGTTTGTCCTGACGGAGGAAATATTACTGTTGTTATATAAAGTGTCACCTTAATATTATCATGATAAAAGAAAAATTCCGAAACGGTGTCGGGACTGGAGAAAGAGTTTGGTAATATCAAATGGGTTGGTGAGCCAAAACTGTTGGGAAATATTTGATACTCCGAAACTGTGACGCAATGTTTCTAGTCTCTCATTAGAAAGTTGTTATTAAAATTATAATTATTATTATTATTAAAAAAGAAAGAAAGAAAGAAAAATACTACTCCAAAGCTAGACAAAAAGGGTATCAAAAGATGAAGGTTACTCTCACAACCAAATGGTGGTTGCTGCTGCTCTCTTGCTACCTATTTGCTTGCGACGGCAACCAAATCAACAACCTCAACAGGTTGATCAACTCTCGAAAATCCAGAAACCCTCCGCGGGCAGAACCTTGGACTGATGATGATGGTGATCATGTCTCTCGTCCGGTGTATATTGGACCCCAAGAGGGGCTTATGGAATCTGATAAGGTCAAAAGTTTGCCGGGACAGCCTGAAGGTGTGGATTTTGATCAGTATGGAGGATATGTGACTGTAGATCCCAAGGCTGGAAGAGCATTGTTTTACTATTTTGTTGAGTCTCCTCAGAATTCTTCCACCAAACCTCTGGTGTTATGGCTCTCTGGAGGTAATAATTAATTAATTATTATTATACTTCAAATTTATTTATATGATCCTTGTTCCCTTTTCCAATATTCATGATCTCCATTTATGGTTCCCGTTTCTTGCCTTGTTGTGTACGCATTCAAGATGATTATTATTGGGGCAATTTGATCATTTGATGTTAATCTGTTGACTTCAACATGAGCTCTCTTATGGTCTTCGCATCTTATCTCAGTGACTGGTCATTTTCCATGCCAGCTACGTGTTTCTTTTAAGAAAAATGTTAGGCATCCTAAATCATATTGAAAAAAGAAAAAAGAAAAAAGAAAAAAGAAAAAGGTCCTTTATGTCCCTTTTTTTTCACAAAATTATTCATTAGGTTATTATTTTTTTCATTATTACCCGTTAGAACGATGTTTTTAGGGTTTATAGAAAATCTCATAATTCGATCAGGACTCGAGATCTCATAATACATAATTTAGGACAAGAAATCAATCCAAATAAAAATTTCAATTGCAATTCAAAATAATTTTTCATTCTCGAAAACCAATTGAATTCATCATTCACTATATATAATAATATAATAACCCAAAAGGGCCAAAACTCATTTTCCTTAAAAAAAAAAAAAGAAAAAAAGAGAGAGAGAGATCAATAATTAAGAAATAATTGGACCCACGTCCATCGTACGATATCCATTTAAGCTTATTTTAACTCTTAACCACATAATTTTCAGGAAAAAGCAAAAAATAAAACAACAAAACAACAAAACAAATCATAATCACGCAAAATTACTATTGCAATCTTGTTCAAATACGGATACCCTCTGTATCTTGAAAATGCAACTAAAGCAAGACTAAACTAATCCTAAGTTTTTGGTCCTGCACCTCAGCTAAGACATTGAGAGCAATAAGGCGAGGGGGAAATGAAAAAGAAGTAACCCGCAATTTGTGTGAAATATAGGTCCAGGATGCTCGTCTCTTGGATTTGGTGCCATGGAAGAAGTTGGGCCTTTCAGAGTCAACGTCGATGGAAAAACCCTATTCAGAAACGAATATGCTTGGAATAACGGTAACTCTATTTCAGATTTTTATAAATTGTGATCGGTGGTAGTTATTAATTGATTGCCGAAAATTTTGCAGTGGCAAATGTGTTGTTCTTGGAGTCACCCGCAGGAGTTGGATTCTCATATTCAAATACCTCTTCAGACTACGATAATCCTGGTGACAAAAGCACAGCTAAGGATTCTTATACTTTCCTTGTGAACTGGCTCCAGAGATTTCCCCAGTACAAAACCCGTCACTTCTTTATCGTCGGTGATAGCTATGCCGGTCACTATGTTCCCCAGCTCGCTTACACCATTCTCCTGAAGAACAGAAACATAAATCAGACTAAAATCAACCTCAAAGGCATTGCTGTGAGTTAACTAACAACCTTCATTAATCAAATACATGTATTTTGGTTAGATACTGATAATAATATACCAATGGAATGGACTATGCAGATTGGAAATGCTTGGATAGACTATAATACAGGCACCAAAGGAAGGTATGATTATTTCTGGACGCATGCTCTCATCTCTGATGAAACCAATGCAGGGATTAACAAATACTGTAACTTTACAACCGATGAAACTTCAACTACATGTGATCAATATCAAAGCCAAGCACTCAGAGAGTATGGACAGATTGATAGGTACAACATTTACGCTCCACTTTGCAATTCATCAGCACCAAAGTCTGAATCATCAACTGGTTCTGTAAGTATTTTATTTATATATGTGCTTGTAATTACATGATATTTTAGTAATTCAATATTATGAAGTGGTTTTCAATGTCCAGCTACTGTCATTAAACTGATTCTTGTGTTCAAGAGAACATACTAATAAAACAGCAAAAGAGTTTTCAGTTTTGATTATGATGTCTAACAAAAACTAATAATGAAAATGGAAGAATATGATGTTGAAAGCAGCAGGGGCCATAAATTCATGAACTGACCAAGCAGTTGATGATCTTGATCTTATATTGTTAGGTCAAAGAATACGACCCCTGCATGTACATTTATGTAAATTCCTATCTAGACCTTGCCGAGGTTCAAACAGCTCTTCATGCAAAACCTACTGATTGGTTAGATTGCAGGTAAGACTAATTTTCCTGCTTATTTTTCCTTGAATTAGAATTACAATTACAGTTACATAACTAAGTTAAATATGTTTTGCCTAGCAAGGTTCAAAATTCTACCTTTTCGCAACTGTACTACATCTGATCCAAAGGATGTGCCTACAAATTAATAATATCTCTTTCTGGTTCTAAACATTAAAATAAGTAACAAAAAAACATGATAATATAATTTCTAAATATTATAGATAAATTTTCTTCTGTATTATTTCCCAGAAACTTGACATGGACAGACAGCCCATTGACTGTTCTTCCAACAATACAGCAGCTCATAGCCAGTGGCATTAGTGTGTGGGTATATAGGTAAGTCTGGATCCTAAGTAGCTGCTATATAATACATTGTCTATTGCATTTTACTTCTAAACTTATGCATCGGAGAAAGTTTACAACTTAGCTTCCCACACAAATGTTGAAGCTATACTGAATCGGTACACAGTGCAGTTACTATCGAATGCACCATCTAATGCTTCATACATAATTTGAAAATGAAACCTGCAGTGGTGACGTGGATGGGGAAGTTACAGTGACATCCTCCAGATACTCCATCAATGCCCTAAACCTTCCTGTTGAAACTGCTTGGTACCCATGGTACACTAGCAGTGAGGTATGAACAATAATCATTCAATCACATTAAACGATCTAGAGTTGTAACTAGACTATGTATTCATGATACGATGATTGTGGCAGGTTGGAGGATATGTTGTCGGGTACAAGGGACTGATATTCGTTACTGTGAGAGGAGCTGGACATACAGTTCCTAGTTCCCAGCCAGAGCGAGCATTCACTGTGATCTCATCTTTCCTAGAGGGGAAACTTCCTCCCTCCTCTTAAGAAAACCATCCAAAACTAGTATCCCAGTTCGACATGTTAGTTACATCGTACAATTTGATACTACAGGTACTTGTAATCTGATAACAAAAAGTTCCTATGCGGTTATACTGTATGTCCTACTGAATAATAGAAACTGGGAAGAGTAAACTATCAATAAAATACATTATTGTTATTTAAGCCTTTTGTTCCAAAACTCTGAAAGGTATATATCATGATTTCCACCAAGATCAAGTCAAACATGTGGAAAAATGATCTAATGGGGGTGAATTGAAAGAAATCTTATGATGAAAGAGAATTTTCAAAACACCTGCATAACAAATTTTTACCTTCCCAATGTCACCAAATTGAACTTGTTGCGTTTGGCAACAAACTTAACAATGCTCTACTTCCAATGTTGAAAAGCCTTAACAGACATATCTAGCACTCAAGGAACTTCTTATCACTGGATTCAAATTTGAAGAGAGTTGTAGAGAAAGGTGGTGGAGGAGCCTTTAATGTAAGTTCTTTAAAAAAAAATGGCTGTATAATTAACCAGTAAGCTCACTGAGGACAACCAGATATAAACCTTATCAATCATGAAAAAATGTCACTCTGCAGGATATAATGATGTTTAAAACACGCACACAAACATATGAGAAAAATGCATATATAATTTGAGAAAGCTTCTTTTCATCTGAATAGCCTCTTCACTAACCTCAAGAGATAGCTTTGCCAAGGAGATACCATCCCTCCAGAATGTCAATAATCTTGGCACTTTCAGCTCAACTGTTTGAAAAGTTTCCTGTGATGATGCTGCAACTCATCACAAACCTCATTTTGTTTCGAGTGCTGCCTCAATCTTGCAGTGTTTTCACCTTGTCAATCATGGCCTGTGATGACACTACAAAAGAAATTATGCATTTTTATTATAAATTACCTGTGGGAGACAACTATTTTACCACAAAGTACTGGTAAATTTTTTTTTTTAAAAAAAAAAATTACCTGAATAACTTGGAACATCTAGAAGTAATCATGCTCTCTCAAGGCTTCTAGTATGCCTTAATTGTTTGAAAATTCATCTCAGTACAATCATCACATTAAAACAAATTTAGATTCAAGTATAAACTTTAGTTTCCTTATTATTGAACACAAAAGCTTTTAATGACTATGTCAGACCCAGATAAAACATATTATAAGCTGCTAGCAACTAACTGCTCACTGAACTACAGAAGGAGAAGCAACGCCAACCACAGAAGGAGAAAGTGCATGCTTCAGAACTATTTCACTACTACAAAACTGACTTTTAATGACACGGAATTTATGAAGGTTTTAATAAAAACAGTCATTAATATAAAATACACTTTTTATGACGGTTTTAATGAAATAACCGTCATAAAAGTCCACTTTATATGACGGTTTTACAACCGTCATAAAAACTGGAGACTTTTTATGACTCTGGATAAGATGACGGTTTGAAAACCGTCATAAAAAATCCTTTAAAACCGACATAAAATGTCTTTTTTATAGTAGTGATTGGTCAACATGACGAACTGAAAGAAATTATAAGAAATCAGGGGCTAACTGATGCAACTCATTCAATTAGATATGTAGAATAACCTATTCCATTAGATTTGGATTTACTATGAACACAGATACAATGGAACTGCACTTCATGACCCAACCAAGACAGACAAATATATGAGTGCCTACAGGTGAGGAATTGAGATGCATAAGGCTGGAATGGTAACTACTGTGAGGGCTTTTGCGGGCAGATTAACTATGCTTAACACACACAAATCACAACACTACAACCCCCGCTCCAGACGAAGAAGTGAAACCATGAGTTCTTTGGTGGAGATTACAAGATTCTTATTGTTGTTCTATCTATATAACTGGCCCAAGAACTGAAGGAAAACAGAGGAGATGAGGCCACTCTCTTCCAACCAGCATATGGTGGATGCAAGGACATATAGCAAAAGATTTCCTTTTACTGATTATAGAGCTCTCATGTCAGCACAGGAGACCATAACCAAGAACCAACAATATATTATCAAAATTACCAATCAACTATTTCAAACAAGTCAACAATGGGATCATCAAGATAGCCTCAGAAAGTACTCTGCAAGATAAAAATTAGCCTCTAAGCAATAATCACCTTTTAATCACATAGCCAGTTAAACAAATGGATTCTTTGGATTATATGGAGAATGCCACATAACAATAAATTGCCGTCTCAAACTAACATTCCTAACATAAGCAGGAAACAACACTTGTAAAAACAAACATAGGAAGAACTGCACTTACTATGCCAACAATAGGAAAGCCACATAGAAGCGAGCAAGGCAGCGCCCTATTCAACCCAAAATTTTGTTAGAATATCTTTTGATTTGCCCCCACTAAAATGAAGAGCATCTGCCATTTTTTTTTAAAATCAAATTTTGCCCGAATTAAAGTTGCTACGCAATTATATGCTAACATTGTCCCCAAGGGACGTGATTTAGTGGTGTAAGGTTCAGGATCTCACATTGAAGTCTGAGTTAGAATCCAGATGATGCGTTTTTTGTAAGAGTCTGAGACAGCCGGAGGTTTTACCTATTCCGTTTAAGCCCAGAAGGGTGGTTTGGTGGCGGAATTTCCAACTATTTTAAATATATATATAATTTTTTTTTTTTTTGAAATCGTTGGAAACCCCGCCACCAAACCACCCATTCTGGGCCGCGGCGCAGGTAAAACCCCCGGCTGCCCCAGGCTCTTACAAGAAGTTGCACCCCCTGGATTCGAACCCAAAACCTCAAGGTGAGATTCTAGACCCTTCACCACCAAGCCACACCCCTTGGGGGCTATATATATATATATGCTAACATTGAAACACATACCACTGTGTATGCATTCAGCCTCACAATGTCAAATCCACGGTTGGATGGGCCTTCCTCTGAAACATATAAATAAAAACGTAAAATATACATTCAATATTACATCTCACACATTCTTTAACATATACAAAATTACCCAACCACGAAATCAATTGCAAACTTATGACAGGTTCAGGTATTAAATTCTAAAATTTGTACCTAAATTATCTATCATAACATCAGAAATAAAGGAAGCTCACTGTTAGAAAATTAGGAAAAATGTAATATCGAAAAATTACATATTATTAAAATTATATATCACTACAGAGTTGGATCAATGGCTAGAAGTTCACAACCTAGTGATGCTCTCAGGGTTGGAAGTTACTCAGTGAAGTTTCAATTGTTAGAATGGAGAGCAAGTTATATCTGAGCAGTTGCTATATGCAATATACGGCCCATTTTGATTAAGTGGACCCGAAAGTTTTCGGCCCAAAACCTTCTTTCTTTAGGATTAACAAGGTTCGCAATTGGGGATCTTGTACGTTTTTTTTTTTTTTTTTTTTTTTAAATCAGAGTGTCCGTATCTATTTACGCATGCCTCAATTAATTGTCAGGATATGTGCCTCATGGCCTCAGAAATTTCCCAGCATAAGTCGCTCTTTTTTTATACCATGGGGCATAGCCCCAAGAAAATGCATATAGTGTGATTCGAACCTTAAACCTGAAATGGAGCAAAGCATTCAAGCTAAAAGTCTTTACCACTAAGACAATCCCTTGGGGTTGAGACCTTGTACTTCGCTATGAGATTCAAAATGATTTTTTATTATGGTTAAAAAATTTAGAGATGATTTTTTTATTTTGACTAAAAAAATCGAATTGGGATTTGAGATTAAATCAGGCCAAATCAATAAATCTTCTCGATTTATTAATTAAAAAATTCTAAATCTCGGTCATAATTTTATATCTCATACCATTCAATACAAGATTCAAGATCATTTTTAATCTCGATTAAATTATTTTATAGGGATTAAGGATAATTTTATCGCAATTAAAATATCACATATAAATTCAGGATAGTTTTTCATTCCTATCAAATAATTTTTTATTCCTATCGTGCGGGAATCGAGATTGACAAATCGTGATCCAACTTATTGACAAACCTATAACATAGTGACATTCCCGTTTAAATCGATTTTAAAGTTTCTCCATTTGAACCATTTCCATGCAAAGAAATAATTGTTAGAGTGTATGCCCTAAAATATGTTGTGGATGTCATGGTTTAAGAAGTAATATTTTATAATACAGTTTATTATTTATTTCATAAAAAACATTTGTGTTCTACACATCGATACATCAATATTTTATGTGTATGTCCTGAGATATTATGTCAGATGAATATCATTCATGCAAAAGACGTTTTGTGAT
>SKCR01004564.1:0-38355 GCA_019454045.1 Zanthoxylum bungeanum | reverse complement strand
ACCATTCCTAACCATTTGGTTAAGGCGTTTAGCCCCATATGACCTAGCCGCATATGCCAGAGTTCAGATTATTAATATCAGGTAATCTACGTTTATTAATTCCAGAACTTAATATATCTTTTGATGTTTGCAGTTGTATAATGACCATGCATATTTGGACAACTAAGGATCTGAATATTATTTTATCATATAAATACAAAGAACTATTCTTAATATTAATACAAAAGCCTTCTGTATCTAATACAAAAAGGGATATAATATTAGCCACACATCCTGGCATAAAATAGCATTCATTTAACAAAAGTGTCCCATTCGGCAATGAGATCTCGCATACTCCCACTGCAACTGCATCCGTGAGTCTCCACTCCCGAATCGCAACTGCATCACTCCAGGCTTCAGCCTCCTACTTTCCTTCAGCACCTGCAACGTATTACAAATGTGAATGGGACAAGCAGAATCTAAAATCCAGTTGGATGTAACGGCTTCACAAGCCAAAGATATATCAATAACTGGAAAAATAAAAGTACCTGATGTCGATGCTCTCTCCCTCCTGATCTGGGCAATGTAATCTGGACAGTTCCTCTTCCAGTGCCCGACCTTGCCGCAGTGGTGGCATTTGTCCTCGAAGCCCTCTTGGGCTGGCTATCTTCGGCTGCTGTTGAGGACCAACTGCCTTCTTCTTTCTTCTCCCCTTCTTGTTCTTTCCCTTGGACATTCCTTGGGAAGAAGCTGAAAGTGAAGTAGATCTAGGAGGGCGTGTTGGTAATCCCTTCTTAAGGTCCTCCTCTGCCGTGAGCAACATCCTATGTAGCTCATGGTAGGTGCAGACAGTCCCGTGCATGTTGAAGTACATCACAAACTATCGGAATGAAGCTGGCATAGAACCAAGAATGACACTCCTCCCGAGGATGTCATTGAGGATGAGATTATGTTGCCTCAATTGATCGATCAAATCGATCATATGAAGAACATGCGGGCTAACACTTTGCCCCTCATCCAGACGCGCATGGAACAGTTCCATGGCGATTTTATGAACAATCACTTGTTCTTGGTTCTCGAACGATTGTCTCTAATCGCATCATCATACTGTAGGAATCAATCATACCATAGTATTGTTGTTTGAGTTTCGAGAGAGAGCGAACTGATGATGTATGATTTGACTCTCAAGTCATCATCCTTCCAAGTTTCAAAAATCGGCGTTCCTCTTCCGAAGCCTCCTACCCACTGCAAGGGGCAAAGGGCCCTCAAGCACATATCCCAACTTCTCAGAATCGAGGACAATCCTCAAATCCATTTCCCAGTCCGTAAAGTTTCAGCGCCTTTCAGTTTGTTCGCATCTAGCATACGCGCAAACTGGTTTGTGGATTGACCCGCCATCACAAATCTATCATATAGATCACGAAAAACGGTTAGCAGAATAAAAACAGTTTCATATAATATCAAAAGCATAAACTAGATCATGGATTTTTAATCTAATATGCCCCTCCCACTAAATCATGCATTACTGTAATCCCCACACAGAATACAAATATTCAATAATTAAATTAAATATAAATAGTGAAAAGTGGACCCCGTGAATATATTTCAGCTCACAGCAGAGGCACGGTCTCGCTTACGTATATTCATCAGGTAGACAACTTACTTGTCAATCACTCAACAGTGACTCCTTAAACACCCGGTCCTGGCCGTTTCTCGTTGTCGCTGCGGAGGCAGGCCCACAAGGAGACGTACCAAGGTTAAACTCGTCAATGATAAACTCAAGTTACTCACGTAATCCTGACAGCTAGGGCACGTTCAGAATTCCGCTTTTACTTGAATTTACCTAGTATCTGATATACGTTCGGTATAAATAAATCTTTATCGGCTACACCCTCACAGCAGAGGCACGGTCTCGGATGTAGTCACAAAGAGATATTCATAAACCGTATTGATGAGACGGACCATATAACATGCATCAAATACATAATTACAATAAAACCTTATTATCAGGGATTTTCCGCTAAGTGTCATACACCCTAAATCTAACCGATTTAGTTTCTAATAAGCATGCATACAATCAAGGAAAGATGATTAAAATATATCCAAACATTTTAAACGGCCTAGAATCAGACTTGCTCTGATACCATTTTTGAAGGGGTTTTATTACGGGGTGAATCCGGTAACGCAGCGGAAGCGGCGAAAATCGTATTTTCGGATTTCAAAACTTTTTCTCGGATTAATTAAATAAACATATTTATTTAACATTCCAATAATCAAATTATGAAATAAAATTTCAATTGAATCATATTCAAGTGAAATTACCAAATTACCCTTATATGGTATTTTGTCCATTTTAGTCCGAAATTGATCCAATCAATTTTGAATGATTCTAAATCATTTCTAAGATGAACTTAGCATGTTCAAAACATCAAAACACCAAAAGAACCAAAATCCTCTTTTTGTTATCTTGGCCGAGAGCTTCCAAGGGGGGGGGGGGTTTTGTGCATTTTGTGATTTCATGCTTCAAAACTCATCCAAATGAAATCCAATCAACATGAAACTTTATATGCATCATATACACATACAAATACACAACATATCTCAAAAGCCCCAAATTTGGAATTGGTTATAAACCCTAATTTCTCAATTTCAACAAATTGGTCAAATTAGACTAAATACACCAAATCTATTACTTCAATCATCAATCTTTCATCCAATTCAAGTCTCAACACAATGAAACAAATCAAGATCAAATCTAGGTCATTTAAGAGTGGGTCAACAACTCTAGAATAGCAACTTGGTTTCATAAACCTTAAAAGAATACATATAACTACAATAGTCATTCTCTTCTTTCATTATACATGCTCAACACTTTCATCAAAACAACATCAACAAAAAAACACAAGAAATAAAGAAAGAACATCATAAGAATATCACATATTAAAGCCTAGAACAAAAGGAACAAACTCCTTACTAATAGTAAGTTCAAGAAACTTACTAAAATCCAAGCTTTTTGATGTTTTAGTTCTTTCTCAAGCTTTTTGTCTTCAATGGTGTCTCTTCTCTTTGTAAAAGTGTATTAGGTTTAAATGAAATGAAAAGCAAATGAAACAATATATACTTCAAAGAAATAGCCTTGGCCGAAATCATCAAAGGCATATACAACAAATTTCATTTCAATTTCATTTCATTTGCATTAGTTAAAGTAAATTAAATATCTAATATGCTTTATAGATATTTATCTACTTTAATTAATGCAACTTAATCATTACAAATTAAATATCTAAATATAAGATATTTATATTTTAATTATATTAATCATTTAACAATTAAATAATTAATTAATTAATTAAATACAAATATCTCAAATATATGTATTATATTTACATTAAATATTAAATACATTATTCATTTATGATATAAGTCAAATATCTCAATTTGACATTTAATTAATGTGTATTTTAAATAATCAAGTATTAAATGTAAATACACAACAATCTTGTAAATGACTATCGGGTCCCTACACGTGTATTTTGCGTTTAACCTTTAAACGACTTATAAACAATCAGTATTGTTTATTAATGTTGCTCTAGTGCTCTACGAGTTTATTTCATTATTGAGACTCTCTAGATTCAGGCATATCCGTCACGAAATCCAATTTCGTGTCCATAATTTATCCACCCATAAATTATGACGATCACGGAATAAACTGGCTGAATCATACAGGTCGAGGTCATGGCAATGTTTAATTCCTCCGTCACAGGTATCCGGATTATCCCAGAGATATAGATGTAAACGTCAAATCTCTATGGGGATTATCCAGTCGACTATTCTATTAGCAATTCTCATAAGAATGTTTAGAATTAGCTTCTAAACTTTACCACGGGCCCATGGATTTATCTTATTGCTAATTGTATGGACTACCTATGCTCTGGTACACAGAACTGACGGATCCTATCTTGACACACATAGGACACACTGAGGATCTATCTACACCCAACGAACAGGCAGAGGTCTGATCTAAATAGATCGGTGACGTGACTGCCATCTAAGTGTAGAGGATGTCTCATGTGCCCACTATGGCATCTCAAGTCTAAGAATCACAAGTGCTACTCAACCCAAGAAGATTCTTATTGACGTTGGTGTACCATCCATTAAGAATCTTCGGTGAGTCGTTCAGTGTTTATCCGCTATAAACACCTACAGGTCTATACCAGTCTCCAAGACTTATGGTTTATTGAGAAACCATTGGAATCATATATTCCAGTATACGACTTGTACCGGTCTCAACGGGTTTACTTTGCTGACCAAACAGTGTAAACCTTGACCAGGAACTGTCTGAGAATGACAACGTCATGATACGTGTCAATGTCCGTTGCGACGCTTTTGCAACTGTATCATGACTAATCATTCTAAGGTCATTACGTCTTTACCAAATTATAAGATTTATTATATTAAAGAAACTGCATATATTATTCATAATAATATTGTTTTACAGAAGTATTTACAAGGAAATACAACCGGGAATTGGTGATGTGAGCACCAACCCCAACAAAAACTCCCACTTGCTCTAGTGCCAATAACGATTGTATCTAATACCCATCGACTCCACGTGTTTATCAAACAGCTTCGGAGGTATGGCCTTCGTCAACGGGTCTGCTACATTGTCTTCACTCGGTACCTTGCACACGACAATATCCCCTCGTGACACAATCTCTCGAATGATGTGGTACTTGCGTTCCACATGCTTCGACTTCTAATGCGCCCTAGGTTCCTTTGCTTACGCAATGGCTCCAGTATTATCACAGTATAACGGAATCGCATTCACGATACTTGGGACAACTCCCAATTATGTGACAAAATTCTTTATCCACACAGCCTCTTTTGCGGCTTCAGAAGCTGCAATATATTCCGCCTCAGTGGTGGAATCAGCTGTAGATCCCTGCTTGGAACTCTTCCAACAAACTGCGCCTCCGTTAAGGGTAAAGACAAATTCAGATGTAGACTTTCTATCATCGGGATCCGATTGGAAATCGGAGTCTGTATACCCATTAACTTGCAGTTCGTTTCCTCCATAAATTATTAACTTATCCTTAGTACCTTTAAGATACTTGAGGATATGTTTAATGGCCATCCAATGGTCATTACCTGGATTGGACTGATATCTACTAGTTACGCTAACAGAGTTAAAATAGTGGCTTGAGCAGCGAAACAGCAAAGGGAAACGCAAACCAGTGAACCAGAAAAGTTGCGGAGCTTTACCCCTTCCGATCTCCGCGAAACGCAAGTCCGAGGACAATCAAAAGGTTAGACCTGAGGGTACTCTTCACACTTATTCCTATTTAAGTTCTGTTCATTTATCTCGATTATATTTTCTGCATTTGTTGTATTTGTTGCATATACGATGTTTGTTGTGAATTTTGGATGAAAGACATGCCGCCTCTTGTGGTATATAGGATGGAAACCCGGACGTAAATTTCATAGCCGATTCCGAATGGACGGTAGTATGATCTGTACTCTGGCCACAACTCCACGTATCACTTGAGTAAACGGCATGTCATTTGTTTAATTTTGAGTTGTTTAATTATTCCGCCGTTTAATTTGCTGCATGATATTTACTTATGTAATAATGAGAAAAGCGCATGGGCTTAGTAAGTGCGATGAAAGGTCCTCTAATTGAAGAGGTTAAAATCCTTTACCACGATGCTTCGCCGCGCCAAGTATCTTTGTGTTTACTTCTGTCCTTATTTTATGCATATTGTATGTTCATTGCGCTTGGGTTAGTAAGTCGGTAATTATTAAAGGCACTCCGCCTCACGGGGATAAGATCCTTATCACGATGCTTCGCCGCGCTGGATGACGTATATTCGATTAGACGTGAGATGTGTTCGATCGGATATACAAAGTCCGATAACTCGTCTTTGTTATTATGCCTTTACTTTTATTGTATGTTCATTGCGCATGGGCTTAGTAAGTCGGATTAAAGGCACTCCGTTTCATGGGGATAAGATCCTTACCACGATGCTTCGCCGCGCCCCTTTAGCTTTCATGTATCGCGTCAACTTCCATGCATCAGGTCTGTCCCCGTTCGAACGCGTTCACGAACGCAACTCGAACGCGCATGCATTTTGCCTTATCATGCATCAGGTCTCATTTCCGTTCGAACGCGCTAGCAAACGCCATACGAACGTGAGCATTCTATTTCATTTCCGTTCGAACGCGTTCACAAACGCTCTACGAACGTAAGCATTTCATGCATCAGGTCTGTCCCCGTTCGAACGCGTTTACGAACGCAACTCGAACGCGCATACATTTTTGCCTTATCATGCATCAGGTCTCATTTCCGTTCGAACGCGTTAGCAAACGCCATACGAACGTGAGCATTCTGTTTCATTTCCGTTCGAACGCGTTCACAACGCTCTACAAACGTAAGCATTTCATGCATCAGGTCTGTCCCCGTTCGAACGCGTTTACGAACGCAACTCGAACGCGCATACATTTTTGCCTTATCATGCATCAGGTCTCATTTCCGTTCGAACGCGTTTACAAACGCCATACGAACGTGAGTATTCTGTTTCATTTCCGTTCGAACGCGTTCACGGACGCTCCACGAACGTAAGCATTTCATGCATCAGGTCTGTCCCCGTTCGAACGCGTTTACGAACGCAACTCGAATGCGCATACATTTTGCCTTATCATGCATCAGGTCTCATTTCCGTTCGAACGCGTTCACAAACGCTATACGAACGTGAGCATTCTACCTCAGTTTCGTTCGAATGCATTTACGAACGCTACACGAACGCGAACACACTGAACTGAAATATATTCATCACATGCCATGTATAATTGTTGCTTAAGTGATTTTCTTGATGAAACCACACATAGTTGTTCTTATCTTTGTGCACATAATAATGAAGAGCATGTTTATTCCCTATAATTGCATTATCTACCTTAGTCTTGGCTTAATGTATTATAATTTATGCATCCGTGTTGTAAAGGCATGTGGACATTATTTCACGTGGTATATCGGATGGAAACCCAGACGTAAATTCCGTAGCCGATTCCGAATGGACGGTAGTGCGGTTTGTACTTGGGATACAATTCCACGTACCGCTTGGAAAAGTATTCACATACATGTTTGTGTTTATGTTTGCATGAATGATTGAATTCTTGTGACGTTTGTGCTTGTTGTTGCAAAGGCCTACTCTTAAGCATGTGAATTTGGCAATAAGATTTGATTTCATATATGTTAGATGTAAACTTTGTCTTTAAGCATGTGAATTAGGATTGTGGTGCACTTGGAATATATGTCATAGGCTTGGGGATTATTGCATAAATCTTTACATTACAAGTGGCATAAGTAAGGGACCATTCCGAACCCAATGGTTTGAGGTCTTCCCTTGCGAGGGGTGAGTGCGGCCTTAAATCTTTGTCCCGGTTCACACCGGGTGGCGACTCCATCACTCTCCGGTTTAGTCCTCTGTTGGCTACTCCGTACTCCCAACTAGGCCCCCGAGCCTAGAACAGCATGCGTCGTCCAGATCCCACTGTGTTCCCACAGTTCTGGCGACTCCACTGGGGATAGAGAATTGGCTCCGAAATAATGCCTTGTAATGTATAGATTTTTGCTTTAATTAACCGTGTCTACAAATGTGCGAAATGGGGGTTGTGATAAAAGGCATTTTTAGAGGCTTGTTAATGGTTTGGTGTCTTCCTTCATTCACTACCTTTCGGGGAAAAGCTGTGAAGGCACCTAAATGATCATTACCATTAGCCTGTTGTGACATACTAATTTGGAGGATTTGTTGCTTATTCCTGACACCAAGCGATAAGAGCCTAAGAGGCTTGGGTATTTAAGTGAGCCTCGCTCCACCTTCCCTCTGGGGAATCTGCAACAATGAATCCATTTGACAGTTAGTCACACACCATGACTTGTTGGTACGTACCGTAAGGTATAAAAAAGGTGCGCTTACTTGGTCGCTCGGACCCTTGAGTGGGGAGACCTAGTTGTAGGCAATCCTTCGCCGGCAAGAGTCTTTGTCCATGCCCCCACGAACCCATGCGTAGACCGGGTTGTATAGCCTATAACAAGTATTTCCTTGTGCTTTAGGACCATTATCATTTCGATGAACTGGACTCTTTGTCAAAAATGCGAACTTGCTGGGCCATTTAAACTGGGGCAGGTTCGTATCTTATGACAATTAGGCCCAGAACTTCTGAAATGATGATGGGCCACACGGTAGAATTTACCTTTCTATATTTATGATATCTTCCTTGTATGCTTATGTTTGGGAACATTGCTATTGAATCCATCTGGATCTTTTGTCATGAGATATGGGCTTGTTGGGCCATTTAAACTGGGACAAGAACGTATCTTATGACTATTGGGCCAAAGGCTTCTAAATGACAATGGGCCATTTTATGATTGTGTTCGGGATATTATCATTTGGATTTAGTTGGGCTCTTGCCATAAGACATGAATTCGTTGGGCCATTTAAACTGGGACGGATTCACTATTATGACAGTTAGCCCAAAAACTTCTAAAATGATAATAGGCCGATTTGTTTGAGATTTTATTTGATTTAATATATGTTATATGCTTCTTGTGCACCTCATGCATACATACGCCTTGTTAACACCCTCTGTGTCTTAAAAGACACGATAGATACCGTTTGGGTTAGGGAGAAAACCAGACTCACTAAGAGAACGGTTGGAACCATGAGTGGATCAGATAATGAAGTATCCCGAATGGATCAGTTGGAAAACAGTCTCACAAAGATTACTGAACAGCTGCAAGCCTTAACTACTGCTGTGGCTGGTATTGCTGTGCCCCATGCTGGGGGAAATTCTGAAAATATGAGGCAAGAGGAATCTCCGAACAGATTGGGGGATGATACCCCTGCTTTTGATGATGACATGGCAGAGTATGCAGCAGGCCGAGTGTTTGGGTCTCAGGCAGAGTTACAGAAGCTCCGGGATCAGGTTGAGTCAGTTACCCGCAAGATGAGGGGTAAGAATGAGGATCTGCTGGATTATGACACACTGACTTTCGAGGAACAGTCACAGTTCAAGATGCCTGATATGGCTAAGTTCAATGGGAATGGGGATCCGAGGGTGCATCTCCGACAGTTTGTATCAGTCATGAGTTCAGTTGGCTTGTCTCAGCGCCAAGTGCAGAAAATGTTTGGAATGTCGCTCGAGGGAGCTCCCGTGGTATGGTACCACAGTTTGGAGAAGAAAGTGAAAGAAGATTGGAGGGAGTTAGCTGATGCTTTCCTGAAGCAGTATGTCACTGACCTAGAGATCGATCTGTCGCTCCGTGATCTGGAGAATGTTAAGCAGAAATCGGAGGAGAGTTTTAAGGAGTATGTGGACCGATGGAGAGGCCAATTGTTGAAAATGCAGACTAGGCCCTCGGAGAAGGACCAGATCAAAATGATCATCAAGGGCACCAAGCCCTCTATCTATGGGAAGCTGAGGAGGATGACCTCCATGATTACTGACTTTCGGCAGTTGAGGGAAACTGTCATGGATATTGAGGAAGAAGAGGCCGAGAATAGAAAATTCTATGGTTTGAACAGAAGGCCTATTGGGGTACATCGGAGCAAAGCCCGTTTCTGCTGAGGTTGCCGCTATCCGGAACCGACAGTTTTCCAACTTAAGGAGGCCTCTGTCCAAGGTGCTAGAGAAACTGAAGAGGCAAGGGCTCTTAAAACCCTTGGAAGCCAAACCTATCCCAAACCCACCACCACCACATTTCAATCTCAGCCTTTACTGTCACTTTCACCAACAAAAGGGCCATGACACTGACTGACAATGCGCCCGACTCCGCCATGAGATCCAAGACCTGATAGACTCCAAAAAATACCTGACCCAGAAACAGAACAGCCTGACACACACAGAAACCCCTTACCCAATTACCGCGCCCGTACCACCACCAGCCTATATGATCAATTCTGGCCTCCCAGAAGAACTTGTCCTAAAAACCTTTCACCCTCAAGCCTTTTGCCTGGGAATCTGGGATAGTAATAGTGAAGATGAGACTGAGCAAGGGAAGAACTTTTGGCTTGATTTCTCTAGTGATGATGAGGAAGAAGTGAGGGGATGACCCGTAGCGGCCGCTTTTACAATGATGTGACAGAAAGGGGAAAGGAAGCCTTGACCGATGGTAGAGAAGTGGTGGAAAGTGCAGAAAATGCCGAGGGAGATACAGTGTTGAAACAGTTGAGAAGACCCGGGCTCAGGTTAGCATCTGGGAACTACTGTGTACATCTCAAGAGCATAGGCAGGCCTTGGTTGAGGCCTTGAATAAAATTGTGGTACCGGAGGATGCCAACCCCGCAATGCTTGTCGGGTCGGTACGAGGAGAAACTTTACAAAGGATCACTTTTTCAGAAGAGGAACTCCCGGCTGAGGGTAGAAATCACAACAGGCCTTTGTTTATCAGAGCTGAAGTAAAGGGTAGGAAGACTTCATGTGTAATGGTGGATGATGGTTCGGCCATCAATGTGTGCCCGTTGAAGATTTTGGCCAGGCTGGGCATAAAGGCAACAGACTTGGACCCTTCCAACATGACCATTAAAGCTTACGATGACAGTAAGCGCGGAGTGGAAGGTACTTTTATGGCTATGGTTAAAGTAGGCCCGGTTGAGGACGAAGTTGAGTTTACAGTGCTGGATATCCCAGCCACTTTTGCCTTATTGTTGGGAAGGCCTTGGTTCCATAAGCTTGGAGGTGTGCCCTCTACTCTGCACCAAATGATTAAATTCCCGTATGGGGGGGAAATTGTTACCATCCGAGCTGAGGTAGATAAGATAATGTGTGGCCGCTTTGGAAGTACCACCTTTCGCAAGGTTCCAAGTGTCGGCAACTTTGAGGAATGGGTGGATCCTAAGGTAGCTAGGATCATGGGAAAGATGAAGTATGAGCCGGGTGAGGGTTCAAAACTGCCGGATTTCAGAGGACAGACTACTCGGAAGGTTTGGGGTACAAGTCTGATGAAGAAAAGTCGAAGGTCAAGAAGAAGGGCCTTAAACTGATGGATTGCTTTGTGAAGGCTTCAGGGTATCAATGGGAGCCTGAGCCTGTGGAAGTTAATGGAATTGTGGTACCTGGGGTTGAGATCTTCCAGGACGTAATGGGAAAGAAGCCAATGATGACAAGCTGCAAAGAATGAAGAAGAAAAGTGGGAAGAAGAACTAATGAAGTTAGAAAGCTTGACTATTGAGGAAGAGAAGAAGCTCGGAAAGAACCCGGTTGTAGAGGAAGAAATGTCTATGAGTGATGAAGACATTTACCTTCCTGATTTGTTTGAATGTACTTCCGCATTATCCAATAATAAAGACATCTCTTTTGCTTACTTGCCTGAGTCATTTCCTTTTACTCTGCACGAATCAAGCATATTTGATATCAGCTCGGCCAAAACAAATGCATTTAACCTTGGTACACCTGAGAATCCCAAGGAAATTCTGATTGCAAGTGAAGTTACCGCTGAAGAGCGGGAGAAACTAGAAGAAGTGTGGTCAGATATGCCAAAGTGTTTGCTTGGACTTATGAGGACATGCCAGGGGTGGACAGAAACATCGCCCAACACACGATACCAACTTACCCGAATATGAGGCCGGTAAAACAGAAACTCCGACGGATGAGACCGGAATGGGCTGAGAAAGTCAGAGAAGAAGTTAAAAAGCAGATAGAAGTGGGGTTCCTAGAAGTAGTGAAGTATCCCGAGTGGTTGGCCAACATTGTGCCAGTGCCGAAGAAAGACGGAAAAGTTAGAATGTGTGTGGATTACAGAGATCTCAACAAGGCTTGCCCGAAAGATGATTTTCCGTTACCGCACATAGATGTTCTGGTTGATAGTGCGGCTTTGTCTGCAATGTACTCATTTGCGGATGGGTTTTCAGGGTATAATCAAGTTCTCATGGCAGAGGAAGATAAGCACAAGACTGCTTTTGTCACCGAGTGGGGTACTTATTGCTACAAGGTGATGCCATTTGGGCTTAAGAATGCGGGGGCTACTTATCAGCGGATGGCCACCACACTTTTCCACGACTTGATGCACAAAGAGATTGAGGTGTATGTGGATGACATGATGGTGAAATCAGAGACCAGAGTTGGGCACATTGAAGCATTGGAGAGGTTCCTTCAGAGAGTTGACAGATACAACTTGCGGCTGAATCCCAAGAAATGTGTGTTTGGGGTAACATCAGGGAAGTTACTTGGTCATACAGTGGGAATGGGAGGAATAGAGGTAGACTCCGAGAAAATCAAGGCAATCGCAGAAATGCCTACACCGAAGACAGAAAAAGAAGTCAGGGCATTCTTGGGAAAGATTCAGTACATCAGTCGGTTCATCGCCAAGTTGACATCGGTATGTGAGCCTATCTTCAAACTGTTGAGAAAAGATCAGCCAGTGAGATGGAATGAACAGTGTCAAACAGCCTTCGACAGAATCAGAGAGTATTTGGTAAAGCCTCCTGTATTGAAACTCCAAGACCGGGCAGGCCCTTGATATTGTATTTGGCTATCGAATCAGAAGCACTGGGAGCGATGATGGTACAAGCAGATGAGACAGGAGTGGAACATGCAGTCTATTATCTAAGTAAGTTGCTCCCGTATGAGGCTCGTTATCAAGAGGTAGAGAAGATCTGTTTGGCGGTAGTGGGGCTTCCAGAAAGTTGCGGCATTACTTCCAGTCCTACAAGATCCAAGTAGTGGCGAAGGAGAACCCTTTGAAGTATCTGCATTCAGTGCCGTCACTAGTGGGAAAGTTGGGCAGATGGTTAGTATTGTTGACAGAGTTTGACATTGATTACCTTACCTCCAAGGTGATCAAAGGGCGAGCAGTGGCAGAATTCCTAGCACTTCAGCCTATCGAGGGGGATCAGTATAAGTTTGAGTTCCCAGATGAAGAAGTCAATGCTATAGCAGTTCAGGGATGGAAAGTGTACTTCGACGGAGCAGTTAATTACAAAGGAGCCGGAATTGGAATTGTGATAGTGACCCCCGAGGGAGAAACTTTGCCCATGGCCAAGAGGTTGACATTCAGAGTAACAAACAACATGGCCGAATATGAAGCATGCGCTTTTGGGTTGACTGCATTGATAGCCTTGAAAGCCGAAGTGTGGAGGTCTACGGAGATTCGATGCTGGTAATCCGTCAGTTACAAGGGGAATGGGAATTGAAAGAGGAACGGTTGAAGCCATACCTCTTCCACCTCAGAGAGTTGGCACAGGCCATCCCCAATTGTAAGTTTCACAGCACTTGCCGCGAGAAGAGAATCAGATGGCAGATGCACTGGCCACACTTGCAGCTACTTGGGAAAATCCAGAAAAGTTAGTGATGAAACCGTTGGTATTGACTACAGCAAACAGGCCGATTTATGAGACAGGGAAAGTTCTGGAGTGGAAATTGACGACGGTAAACCTTGGTACCATGACATTCAGAGGTATCTAGAGCACGGAGAATTCCCAGAAGGGGCAGGCAGAAAAGATAGATTGGCCATTCAGAAGTTGGCCTCTCAGTATGTGATCTTGAAAAGAGAACTGTACAAAAGGCAAGCTAACGGCATTCAGTTGAAATGTTTGAGAAAGAAGAGGCTCAGAAAGTAATGGAAGAGGTACATGCCGGGGTATGTGGTCCGCACATGAATGGGTTGAACTTGTCCCGCAAGATAGTGAGACAAGGGTTTTATTGGTCGACTATGGAGGCAGACTGCGCAAGGATGGTAAAGCACTGTCACGACTGTCAAGTACATGGTAATCTGAGTCATCTGCCACATACAGAGTTGCACGGGCTGTCAGAGCCATGGCCGTTCTCAGCATGGGGGATCGACATGATCGGGGAAATCCGACCAAATGCATCTAATGGGCATCGCTTCATAGTAGTAGCAGTGGATTACTTCTCAAAGTGGGTAGAAGCTGAGTCGTTCCGGAACGTTACAGCAAAGCAGATGGCCAAGTTCATAGCACGGAACCTCATCTGTCGGTATGGTATGCCGCATCATGTAGTGACGGACAACGGGGTCCAGTTTCAAGGAGAGACGAAAGCAATGTTACAGAGGTACGGGATAGGCCATCATAAGTCATCACCTTACAGGCCACAGGCGAATGGGGCAGTTGAGGCAGCCAACAAGACTGTAAAGACAATTCTGGCTAAGATGACAGAGAACTGCAGGGACTGGGCTGAGAAACTACCATATGCCTTGTGGGGGTACAGAACGTCAGTTAGAACAGCAACGGGTGCAACGCCTTATTCCTTGGTGTACGGGATGGAAGCGGTACTGCCGGTGGAAGTGGAAATACAGTCTATGAGAGTACTAGCAGAGACAGAGTTACCTGAGTCAGAGTGGGCTGCACAGAGATTTGATCAGTTAGCATTGTTAGATGAGAAGAGGATGAGGTCTTTACATCACATGCAGTTGTACCAGAAGAGACTAGCCCGGGCCTTCAACAAGAAAGTACGTCCCACAAAGATCAGAAAGGGTGATTTGGTACTTAAGCAGTCGAGGCCGTCGACGACAGATCCAAGAGGGAAATTCAGGCCAAACTGGGAAGGACCTTACATCGTTCAGAAAGTCATGGGAAATGGAGCAGTGAAGTTGTCAGACCTCGAGGGAATGAATTCACGGAACCAATCAATGTTGACAGGTTGAAGTTATACTTTGCTTGAGAAGACTTGGTCGCCAGTGGAAGACCTAACCCAACGGAATAAGAAAACTCCTGCATACATGCATACACGTAACCTATATTGCATATTTTTGTGTCCGTTCTTTTTGTGTAAGCAGGTGTCGAAGACGGGAAAGAGCGAGCAGTAAGCCTCACATTATATCAGCTTGGGGCAAAGCCCATATCGGCTGAGGAGCGAGGCTCCACACAATTTATATCAGCTGGGGCGTAGGCCCATATCGGCTGAGGAGCGAGGCTCCACACCATTATATCAGCTTGGGGGCGTAGCCCATATCGGCTGAGGAGCGAGGCTCCACACCATATCAGCTGGGGGCGTAGCCCATATCGGCTGAGGAGCGAGGCTCCACACCATTATATCAGCTTGGGGCGTAGCCCATATCGGCTGAGGAGCGAGGCTCCACACCATTATATCAGCTTGGGGGCGTAGCCCATATCGGCTGGGAGCGAGGCTCCACACATTATATCAGCTTGGGGGCGTAGCCCATATCGGCTGAGGAGCGAGGCTCCACATCATTATATCAGCTTGGGGGCGAAGCCCATATCGGCTGAGGAGCGAGGCTCCACATCATTTCCTTTTTTCAGGCGAAGTCCACATCATCAGAAGTACCAAGATGCGTCTCAGGATCGAGATCCACTGCAGTATCAGCTTAGCTCGAGACAGCTAGCTAGCCAGGTAAGTAAAAAAATGCATTGCATAGACTTTGATAGGACTGTCACTGTCACACACCGCCGCACGAGTCCCATCAAAGTGGGGGCGACTGTAGGCATTGCATTTTTGCATGTGAAACCCGATGATGAGTCTCATTTGGAGGCACTACCTTTTTGAGTCATGAAAACCGCGGGAAACGGATATCGGAAGGGGAATTCAGAATAAAGAAGGTTCACTGTTTCGTTCGTGCTGCGTTCGTGTAGGCGTTCGAACGGAAGGCAGATTTCGGGCGTTCGTGTCACGTTCGATCAGGCGTTCGAACGGTGTCGGTAATTCTGGTTTTGCTGCTAGCCTCACACCCCAGCCCATTTAGCTCCCCAAAGCCCATAAAACACATCCCAAATTAAATTAAATAAATATTAATTAAACATTAACTAATAAGATAATAATTAAATTAATTAAATAATTAAGTAAAATATTTACCAAACATAAAATAAACAATTACCAACTTAAACTAAAATCATGCTAAAATAAACAAATCACATCACACATTAAATCAAAATATAATCATGCCTAATTAAAATCAATCAACCAATTATATTCCCAATCTAATAAGACTATTCCCAAACTTAAAATATTGTATGCCTAATTAAAGCCAATTAAATATTTGACTTCCTAATTCAATAAGATATCCACCAATTTAGATTAGTTGACTTCCTAATTTAAAATATTTTGTCCCCCCAATCAATCAAATCCTTTCCTTGTTTAAAACCAAATCATATCCTAATTAATGCACAAAATCCTTCCCTTGTCAACCTTAACCCTTCTCTATATAAACCACTCTTCACCAAACCTTTTAGCTTCTTGGAGACACACAACCTAAGACAACCTAAGACACAAACCGAAGACACAGAAACCGAAGACACCCAAAAAATCAAAAAAACCAAAACAGAAAATAGAAATACAGAGAAACAGCAGCAAAACAGAGTTAAAATAGTGGCTTGAGCAGCGAAACAGCAAAGGGAAACGCAAACCAGTGAACCAGAAAAGTTGCGGAGCTTTACCCCTTCCGATCTCCGCGAAACGCAAGTCCGAGGACAATCAAAAGGTTAGACCTGAGGGTACTCTTCACACTTATTCCTATTTAAGTTCTGTTCATTTATCTCGATTATATTTTCTGCATTTGTTGTATTTGTTGCATATACGATGTTTGTTGTGAATTTTGGATGAAAGGCATGCCGCCTCTTGTGGTATATAGGATGGAAACCCGGACGTAAATTTCATAGCCGATTCCGAATGGACGGTAGTATGATCTGTACTCGGGCCACAACTCCACGTATCACTTGAGTAAACGCATGTTCATTTGTTTAATTTTGAGTTGTTTAATTATTCCGCCGTTTAATTTGCTGCATGATATTTACTTATGTAATAATGAGAAAAGCGCATGGGCTTAGTAAGTGCGATGAAAGGTCCTCTAATTGAAGAGGTTAAAATCCTTTACCACGATGCTTCGCCGCGCCAAGTATCTTTGTGTTTACTTCTGTCTTATTTTATGCATATTATGTTCATTGCGCATGGGCTTAGTAAGTCGGATTAAAGGCACTCCGCCCACGGGGATAAGATCCTTATCACGATGCTTCGCCGCGCTGGATGACGTATATTCGATTGGACGTGAGATGTGTTCAATCAGATATACAAAGTCCGATAACTCGTCTTTGTTATTATGCATTTACTTTTATTGTATGTTCATTGCGCATGGGCTTAGTAAGTCGGATTAAAGGCACTCCGTTTCATGGGGATAAGATCCTTACCACGATGCTTCGCCGCGCCCCTTTAGCTTTCATGTATCGCGTCAACTTCCATGCATCAGGTCTGTCCCCGTTCGAACGCGTTCACGAACGCAACTCGAACGCGCATGCATTTTGCCTTATCATGCATCAGGTCTCATTTCCGTTCGAACGCGCTAGCAAACGCCATACGAACGTGAGCATTCTGTTTCATTTCCGTTCGAACGCGTTCACAAACGCTCTACGAACGTAAGCATTTCATGCATCAGGTCTGTCCCCGTTCGAACGCGTTTACGAACGTAACTCGAACGCGCATACATTTTGCCTTATCATGCATCAGGTCTCATTTCCGTTCGAACGCGTTAGCAAACGCCATACGAACGTGAGCATTCTGTTTCATTTCTGTTCGAACGCGTTCACAACACTCTACGAACGGAAGCATTTCATGCATCAGGTCTGTCCCCGTTCGAACGCGTTTACGAACGCAACTCGAACGCGCATACTTTTTGCCTTATCATGCATCAGGTCTCATTTCCGTTCGAACGCGTTTACAACGCCATATGAACGTGAGCATTCTGTTTCATTTCCGTTCGAACGCGTTCACGGACGCTCCACGAACGTAAGCATTTCATGCATCAGGTCTGTCCCCGTTCGAACGCGTTTACGAACGCACTCGAACGCACATACAGTTTGCCTTATCATGCATCAGGTCTCATTTCCGTTCGAACGCGTTCACAAACGCTATACGAACGTGAGCATTCTGCCTCAGTTTCGTTCGAACGCATTTACGAACGCTACACGAACGTGAACACACTGAACTGAAACATATTCATCACTCCATGTATAATTATATTTTTATTCACCATTACACATCGTTTCAACGAATTGGCGCTCCCTAGGTGTCAATCCATCATAGAAATAACTGACTAAATGCCAACTCTCAAATCCATGGTGAGGGCAACTATCTAATAACTCCTTATACCTCTCCCATGTTTGGTAAAGGTCTCACTGTCTTTCTGGAAAAAGGTGGAGATTTGTTTTTTTAGGGCATCCGTCTTATGGTGTGGGAAGTATTTGTCGAAGAATGCCCGGGTCATCTCGCCCCACGATCCGATTGACCTAGGTCTCAAAGAGTACAACCAACTCTTAGCTTTATCCTTAAGGGTAAAAGGGAAAAACTTAAGTCTGATTGTGTCGGTGGTTCCAAATCGGTCATGGAAAGTAGCTACTACCTCTTCGAATTCTCTAATGTGCACATAGGGGTTTTCGTTCTCCAAACCATGGAAGGTTGGGAGATACTGTATCATCCCAGGTTTAAAATCTACGGGTGGTGCATTTGGAGGAAACATGATACACGAAGGTGTAGTTGTGCGAGTTAGGTGGAGGTACTCTTCAAGAGTCCTCCTAGGTGGTCTCTTGTAATCACTCATGGTGTGTGCACTAGATGTGGAGAGTGTGGCAAAGAGATTGTCAAACAAACTCTCTGAATCAGAATTTTCTTCCTCAGTTCTAACGAACCTACCAAATCTATCCCTACGTCTAGACATGCAATTTAAGTTCAAATAATACGAGAAATAAAATAAAAGTAAACAAATAAATCAAAGGAATAAACTAAAACTTAAAATCTAACTAAACTAAAACAGAAATAAAACAACTAAAATAAATACTAAAGTAAAAGGCTAAAAAAAATAAAAAGAATTAATTAAAAATAAAAATAAAATAGAATGCTGATATAAAAAAAAAGAGAACGGAGTTACCGCTTCGTTATTGACTAAGCAAACCTGGTCCTTTTGCTTGTAAACCGTCTCCCCGGCAACATCACCAAATTTTGATTACGCCCAAATATAACTCGCGGTTATCGCAGTACAGTTGGGGTGTCGATTCCACAGAGAGATGGTTATAAGAACTGATTTACTTAAACAAAGACGATTAGCAATAACTACCTTAAAGGAAAGATCAAATTGCGATGGAGAAATAAAAGATTTCAAAAAGCTTAAGAGATTTTAACAATAATGAGAAAGAGAAAAGCATTAGGGTCCCCTCTTGTACCTATTACTTAAATTTCTTTATTGATTCATTCAATTACGCAATTGAGGATTTCACATCCCAAATCCACAATTGGAAGATATTCAATTCTACAC
Source organism: Zanthoxylum bungeanum (assembly GCA_019454045.1). Classification (NCBI taxonomy): domain Eukaryota; kingdom Viridiplantae; phylum Streptophyta; class Magnoliopsida; order Sapindales; family Rutaceae; genus Zanthoxylum; species Zanthoxylum bungeanum. Next base: position 19,109 of record SKCR01004564.1, on the reverse strand, counting down.
CAGTTTAAGTTCTAAGGTAATTGTCATTCAACCCTTCTCTACGTTCACAACTCACAAGATTATCGTTACAACCTATCTAACGACGATAATATACCCTCGGGCAATACGCAGTAGAAGATTAACTCGCAAAACAATCTTAATCTATCAAATCAATTTTACCAACAATACATAGAAAAAGCATGACTGAATCTATATGTAAACTAATAAAATTAGTTCTCAATAATCAAAGAATAAAGAGTGAATAGAATAATTATATTAATAATCAAATAAGATCATCCATGAATCAAATAACGATAATACAAGAGTTGGGTACAAGAGTTCGCCCTTAGCTTTGCTGAGGAGATTAGTTCCGCATGCTAGATGAAGAAACAACAAGAGATAGATGGGAAATCATTGGATGAAGCATTGGTTCTGATCCCGGGAATTTGCACAGCTCTGATTTCTTGTTGTTATTTTTGTAACTAGCCTCCTTATTGAGTCTGGACGAACTGTTATATTTATAGTAGTGTCAGGGTTCATTACGATTTCAGAAAACCCTAAAAAGCGAGACCTGTACGCGTGAAATTTCCTTCCGCAGCGCCGCGGCGTCAATTCCTCTGGATTTTGTATGGATGCCTTGAAGCGCCACGGCGCTGGTCTTTATTACTTCACTTCACTGGCGCTGCGGCGCCAGTGGTCTTCTTGGCGCCATGGCGCCTCACTTGCTGGAATTAGTATGGGAGAGTGGCGCCATGGCGCCAGTCTTAACTCAAGGGCACCGCGGCCCTAATCTTTGGAGCTGCGGCGCCAGTTCAATTTTTGCTCTTCGCGTTATCGGCGCCTGTATGCGTCCTATGCATCCCTAAAACCTTGCAATTGTCCCAGGATCCATATGTTAATATTCCTACAAATAAAATCACTAAATTAGTGTAAATAATAATTATTTCTAAATTAATATAACAATCGAAACTATGTGAAACAATATGAATTATATAACTAAATACTTAACAATAAACCTAGATAAGTGATGTTTCAAGTACATTTTCATGCACTTATCAATCGTCTTGTTAGTCTGCCCTTAGACTTTGGATGAGCAGTGAGGCGAACCTTAGTGCGATATGAAGATCTTCGCAAAGCTTCCTGAAACACTTCATGTCGAACTATTTCCCTTTATCAGTAATAATGACTCGGGGAATCCCGAACCGATAAATAATGTTCTTCTTGAAAAAGTTCATCGTCTTCTTCTTTGTAATGGTAGACAGCGGCTCGACTTCCATCCATTTGGTGAAGTAATCAATGGCAACAATTGCATACTTGGTCTGACCACGACCAACCGACATCGGCCTAATGATATCTATCCCCCACTGGGTGAACAACTATGGACTAGCCAATATAGTCAACTAGCTTATCTATCAACCTTATCTGATACACAACCTTATCTATCATGAAGAACTTGGTACTGCGGCTTCCTTGCTTCCTTCTTATCTTCAGGCACCTCCCCCGTCTCCAAATACTTCATGATCGGATCCATCAAAGAGGCTTTTCCCTCTATATCTACCTTCATCCCCCTGGTTCTCTTACACTCCTCACCTACAAACAACCCAAAGGGATAGTCTGGGGGTATTTGACTTAATAGATGATACCAGCCAGGCCAGGGAGTCTGTCTGGTGTTTGCTTTCCCGACCTACTTGCTCGAACAACATATTCCCCATCATCCCGGCTATCTTTCTCACCTCTGCCTAATAGGCGATCCTGTTCGGCTCTCTCACCTGGAACTCACCATTCAACTACTGGATGGCTAATTGAGAGTCACTTTTTGCTGTCACATCTCAGACTGCAACTGCCATTCAAAGTCTCAACCAGGCCAGGATAGCCTCATACTCAGCCTCGTTGTTGGTTGCTTTAAAGGCAAACATCAAAGCATACACCAATTCTTCCCCTTCACTGCTTCAGATGATCATCCCGGCCCCACAACCCTGTGAAATGACCGACTCATCCATAAATAGCTCCCACTTGGCTTCTACCACGTCTAAGACTTGAGGCCCCATGAACTCAGTAACAAAATCTGCCACCACCTGCCCCTTGATTTCCACCATAGGTAGGTTGTTGGACAATTATGACCCATAGCATCACTATTTGTACAGAACATGGTGTTGTTATACAAATTAACTATGTGACAAAGGAAATTACTCTTTTATCATTTGTAATTGGATTACCGGATTATATAAATGATAAAAGTCTATTTTATTAGTACCATATTAATAAGATATGAGACAGTATTAATCCATGTAAGGTTTAATCATTAAATATCTCTAGTCATAATATTATCGAGACTGGACATCGATAATATGGAATAGGCTGCTATTACATTTGTGCGTGTTATGGAAGAGTAACATCATAGTTCTCATATATTTGGGTATTAGATACTCATGCAAGTGTAATAGGAGGTTCTTTTTACCGATGGTACAGAAACAGATTCGCTCTTGATGTACCCATCGGAATCCCATTGGTAGTATGACTGTGTGTCTATGGGAATCTGAATCAGGGTTGGTGTATTTGGTCTTAACCTGAGACTTGCATCGCTAATACTTGTGATAATCAGTATACTTTGGTTTTGGTCGTCTGGGGATTTAACAGATTTTGTGTAGGCCTCTTCTGGGTATACTGAGAATCGTATGATGTCAAGATGGAAGTATCACTTTAGTCATATGGAGATGATGATCACGCAGGATACGAAACGGGTACTATTGTATGCTGCAGCTATCGGGATAATATGACAATGTCATGATCATCTGATTATAGAGACTAGTTACAAGAGATCCGATATATACTTCGTACGAGCCAGACATAACTCCGGCCCCAGGCCTAACATGTGACATTCGATAATGGATCGTAATATGCAATACTTAGTATACTACGCTTAATAAAGATTATGTATATTCCAGGTTGAATATATTTCTGGAGAATTGGGTAGGCACAGTGCTTTGCTAGAAGCCAACCATGTCTTGTAAATCGGTAAGGACGTGGTACCTGATACGCACGTATTCAGATAGTCTGATGACCGTATGTACTGCCAACATATTCAAGGATCTCTTGGGTCCCTTCCCAAAGATTCATCGATGAGATTTGACTCGAACAGAAAATTAATCTGGGATTAATTATGAGAAAGAAAATTAATCTGGGATTAATTACAGTAATAAATTAATCTGAAATTAATTAAAAGAGAAAGAATTAATCTGGGATTAATTGCGTCGAGAATTTAACTGGGATTAAATCATCGAGAAGAGAGAATGCGATTAATTTAGAAGGAATCGGTAAAGTAAATTTAATAGTAAAATTAGATTTACTATTTAATTTATTTAATCAGGATAAAATAATACATTAGATATATTAAATGAAATTGGATTTCAAAGCGGAATTAAAATTAGATTTTAATTCAAGTGAACGAATTATTTTAGAATTAATTCGTAAGCGACTTACATAATAATATTGCAAAGCATTATTATTTAATTAAATTGGATTTAATTAAGTCACAACGGTAATTTACTTAATTCGGAATTAAGCGAACCCGGGCCCGAGTGAAGTTGCGTGTTGGATTTTCTGACTTAAATTTAGAATTTGAAGTGGGGCCCGCCAACTTACATCAAAGTGTTTGACACTTGATGGAATTTGGTAATTGGTAGAGAATAAAGTCTTGGATTGCTTTTATTTCACTCAACCAAATACCAACACTCAACCTATTATTTAAGTGACAAACTTTAGATGTTGTAAGACTTACTATTTACTCTCTCCTTCAAAATTCCTCTTTTGGCCGAAACTTCAAGGTCTCCCATTGGAATTTTTGTTTCAAAATTCAAGCTTGCTAGCACATTTAGAGTCAAAAGAAGGTGATAGGGAAACTTACCTGAGAGTTTGGAACTCGATTTCAAGCTCCGAAGCTTCCATTATATCCAACAAAGGAGGAATTTTTGAAATCCTAAATCCGATCAATGTGAGTATTCTGCAACTCCCATTGAATAATTCACACACGAATCACTCTAAGACAATCTTGGTATGTTCTAGGAACACTTACAATGGTATCAGAGCGATCTAAGTTTGATTTAGAATTCTAGGGTTCTTAAACTTTAATTTGGGAATTTTGTGTTTGGAGCTTGATTTTCTTAAATTGATGGTTTGGTTGAGTTTATATGATGTTGAATTGGATTTGTGCTTCACTTACATGCTTGGTCGAAGTTACCCTGGGTTACACATGGTGGAATTTTTGAAAAATTAACAATTAGATATGTTGATGGCATGAATTGTATGTTAAATGTTGATTTAATTAGATTGCAATCAAATTTCATGATTAATTCTTGCCTTTTCCATGAGTATAGCATGTAATAGATTAATTTTGCTTCAATTTGTGTTGGACATAAATTAGAAATGATGAGCATGATTAAATTGGATTAATTAGTGTTTTGGAAACATTAGATTAATTGATTAATTATGTTAATTGCACTTTAAATAAATTAATATGTAATTTGAAATAATGTGTTAATTTAATTTATTGTAATTGGGTTTAATGGGCTTGGTTGGGCTAAGTTTGGTTTAGGATAATTGGTTGGATCCAATTGGGCCTAAAACTATTTCCATAAAGTCCAAATATGATAATTGAGCCTTTAAAATTTTAATTGGGCCTAATGGGCCTAAATTGATTTTTGGCATAGGGTGATTCCTAATTGGGCCTTGGCATCTTGGGTTTGACCCATAATCGCCAAAGCTCATATCTAAAGAAGCAATTAAAAGCCCATTGGACATTAATTGAATAGTATCGGATACTAATTGGGCCTTAAGATCCATAAAGATTGGATTTGGAATCCAAGTCTAAAAGACACTTTTGAAAGTGTAATTATTTAATTTGGAATTAAATATGAATTAGTATTGAATATAATTTAAATTGGATTTAAAATTATAGTTCGATATAATTGAAGAATACGTACTTTGAGAATTTATTCTTAAATGAGTTGGACTCGCACAAATCAAATCGTTGTTTGAATATTGGATGGTCATTAATCAAAGATTAATTAATTGGATTAGATTGATTGATAACATGCTTTTTGTGAATACTTGGATGTATGTATGAATAATGTATATCGGACAGATATTAGAAGGGTGAGGGTAATTTTGAAAATTATTGTAATAAATTTAGAATTTATTAAATTGGACCTGCGTGTCGAGCCTATTACCTCTTTTCTCATTGTATTTCTCTTCCCCTCAATGTAAATAAGGTTTGTTTAGAAGTATTATGTAATTGGGTAGAAGTATGAATAGTGCTAGTGGGAGAGAGGAAAGAGAGAGATTTGTTCTAGGAACAAAGTTTGTAGTATATCCATCCGAATATCATTATTATTTTATTCGCGCCTTATTATGGTTTTAGAATGCATGCTTAAGGGTGTATGATGAGACCTAATTAAAGATAATAAATTGGTTGCCAAATTGCGACAAAAACCCTCATTTTATATTAAACATTTTTCCTTCCATTGAGTGATTCTCTCTCAAGATCCAAGATTGGCATTGGTTTTGGCCAAAGTCAAGACCTTTGTCCATCACAGATGTGTTTGACTCATGAAAGCTTTGTTCCATATCGTACGCCTTGGGCAAGTTGTGATTTGTTGGCCCAAGTCAAGGTCACTTCTTGTTCATCGGCCTCGATTACAAAGCTTTCCCACTGTCAATGGGTCACGCTTAACTGGTTTCACTAAGCTTGTTGAGCCAAAGCCAAGGTTTAGTGGATTCAGAGGAAAAAGGTTAGGGAATATATTGGATATATTGACATATATTGGATATATGTTTCGGACTTGGAGGTACACCTATTGGTTTTAGGAATTGGATGAGATACAATTGATCTTAGAGATCTCCCTAGTTAAGTTTCATACAACTTGTTGGCCAAAGTCAAGGTTGTGTGTTATTTAACGGGATCCTAGCCCACTAGGAAACTAAGTTTCTCGAGTACTCCACAGAGGGTTATAGGCTCGCCGAAAAATAGTGGGATGCAAGTATTAAATTTGTAATTTCATTTAGATATTTGCCGATACGCGCTCATTTCATTTTTCATCATTAATTATATATAAATATATTAGTTGGACTAATATGCAATTGTTGTTTTAATTTAATAGTTGGACTGTATTCAAACTACTTCATTTGTATTTGGTCATATAATTGGATTATAGTAATCAATACATTTGAATGTAACCAATCAATAGCAGTTGATTATATAGTTAGACTATAGAAATCATTATATTCGATTGTACCCGAAATCGTTGATTAGATAGTTGGACTATTGAAATCAAGATAATTGAAAGATTAGCGTTTAAAACATAATCCTGAGTGAAATTTTTTTTAAGCGACTTCAATTTTCAGATTGGGAATAGAACCTCAGGATAGTCCTGGGAGCTGACATCTCGGGCCTAAACCCGGAGTTGAGCAAATAGTAGAGCATAAGATTTGGAAGACTCATCGTGATGATAACTCTAGTACTCAATCCGTTATGCTTGCCTCAAAGACTCCTTAATTTCTTCGTAAGAACTAAGGATTAGATCCTTATAGTAGGATATTGAAATTGAAAGATCTTCACAGATCTAACCTTAGATCTTAGAAGTGCTAATTGCAATAGAAAACTCTTGGAGAGTTAATGGCTATGCTCAAGGAGACAGAGCCAAGGTTTGCTAAAGGGCAAGAAGCGTAAGACGCATCTTATTTCGACATCCTAGAAGGCCAAGGCTTGGCCGAAGGCTTCTAAGGATGTGAAAAAAGGCAAAGGCAAAATCATCACAGTCTTATGGGAAGACAAATGACATATCCCAAGATGTCTGCTTAAACTGTTGCAAACGGGGTCACTGGAAGCGTGACTACCGTATGGACAATGCATACATAAAGGAAATAAAGGCGGGCAAGGCCAGATTTCAGGAATGTTTGTTATAAACATGTCCACTACTAGTTTTAAAATTGGATTTTGATACTAGATGTGGTACATACATATGTACTGATGTGTAGGATCTGCTGATTAGTAGGAGACTGGCTTCAGATGAGATCGACCTATGAGTCGAAAACGGGCGAGAGTCGTTGTTTTGGCCGTGGGAACCTAAGTTTTGGAACTGTCCTTTTGGCATGTACTTAAATTAGGAAACTGTTATAACGTACCTAGTTTGACTAGAAACATTATCTCTGTATCTAGTTTAACCCGTTGCAGGTATACCTTTATATTCTAGAACACTAAGTGTTTTGTTTATAAAGATGATATTGAGATAAACATATTAGATGTGACTAACAGAATTTATATTTAGAATATAAATTAATCTCAAACATATAATATGACAAACAAAAGCTCAAACTTTATAAATCTGTTGAGACTTAATAGTGGCATTGTTGTCTGAGACATATTAACAAGACTCGTATATCCACACTTTCGAAAAGCAGATACTAAGACGGATTTGATTCTAATTCAAATGATGTCTACGAATCTAGTTTATTAGGCAAAGTGCCTAAAACACCTTTTACTTGGTAAAAGTGCAAGTGCCACCGATATGTTAGCCCTCGTTCATTTTGACGTAAATGGGCCCATGTCTAACTAGGCTAGAGGTGGATGTGTATACTTTGTAACCTTTACGGATGTGACATCGCGTTACGGTTATGTGTATATATAAAACACAAGTCAGAAACTTTTGAATAATTCAAAGAGTTTCTACACGAAGTAAGAAAACAGACCGGTAAAAGTATTAAAAATATTACGGTCAGACCATAGTGTAAAATACTTAAACATATGAGTTTTAAGATTATTTGAAAGATTATAGTATTCTTTCATAGTGGACTCCTCCTGGGACACCTCAATTTGACGGTGTGTCCGAACGGAGAAACCGAACTTTATTGGACATCGTAAGGTTTATGATGAGTCGCTCTGAGCTACCTATTTCCTTCTGAGGATACACATTATACAGTGCAATACTTATTTTGAATAAGGTTCCATGAAAATATGTTAGATAGACTTTATATTAGATATGAACAGGAAAGAAACTGGATTTCTCATTCCTGAAGATTTGGGAATGCTAGGCATACTCTAAATGTTTGGATGATACCAAACTACAACCCAAATCGGATAAGTGTCTATTTGTAGGTTGTCATAGGGAAACCAAAGTATAGTACTTATACAATTCACAAGAGAACAATGCAATTGTTGCTCTCCATGTGATTTTCCTAAGAGGAATACCTAAATGCAGTGGTAAGTGGGAGGAAAGTAAAACTCGATGAAAATCAGAGTAATACTATTCCAGGCATCGAGTCCTCACGGAAACCAACAGTTCATCAGGGATGAAACTGTACCAATAATCTCCGTATACATAAGAATCGTGTAGGTTCGAGAGAGTCAGAAAACAACCTGGGAGGGTTTCTGATATCACCTCATGTAGATATAAATCTTATTGAGGAAGACGAACCGGCTACGTATGAGGAAGTGATACAAGGTATTGACTCATTTTATGGCAAAGTGTCATGAAGTCCGAAATGGATTCCATGTATACCAACTAAGTTTGGACACTGGTTGATGTACCGGAAGGCATTGTGCCTATCGGTACTAAATAGGTCTTCATAGTGAAGACAAACATGGATGGCAAAGTACAAACATACAAAGGTAGGCTTATAGTGAAAGGGTATCGTCATCAACATGGTGTTGATAAAGACAGAACTTTTTCACTTATTGCCATGAATAAATCCATTTGGATAATGCTCGATATTGCTGCATATTTCGTTTACGAAATATGACAACTGGACGTCAAAATCGCTTTCCTTAATGGAAACCTTTTAGAGGATGTTAACAACACCTTGACAGATTTATTGTGCCCAAATATGTAAATAAGGTTTGCAAGATAAATCGATCCAATTATGGATTGAAGTAAGCATTGCATTCTTGGAACCAGCATTTTGATGTAATCATAATGGTATATGATTTAATTCAAAATGATGATGATTCTTGTATATAAGAAGGTTAGTGGAAGCGCACTGACAGTGATTGTCCTATATAATGATGATATATTATTTCTTGGAAATAACATTCCCATAATGCAATTGGTAAAAGCTTGGCTTTCATGAAAATTCTCCATAGAATACTTAGGAGATGCAACCTTTATTATAGGAATAAGGATCTACTGGGATAGATCTAAATATTGTTGGCACTCTCCAAGAACTCGTACATCGAAATATATGTTGTGACCTGGTGTCTCATATGCTTTGAGTATATGGAGTCACAATCAGGTCAATCCAAGCGATGGTCACTGGATTGATGTTAAGGACATCCTTGAGTATCTTGGATGAACTAAGGATGCTTTCTTAATCTATGAAGAAGGAGAACTTGAAGTGAATGGATTCAACGCTGCAAGTTTCCAAACCGACAAAGACGACTTTAAGTCACAATAAGGGTACATATTTAGTTTTAATAACGGAACAATGGGCTGGAAATCTTCCAAGCAAGATACTATTGTCGAATAAACAACAAAAGCGGACATTGCTGCAGCTGAGGCATCAAAAGACGTATTTTGGATCTATAATATTCCTAATTAGATTAGGAATAGTTCTGTTAGCAGCTGAGCTAGGATACAACATAGGTTGAGGAACCACGGTCTCATTAACGATTCAAGTATGTACTTCAACTATTTATCTGATTCATGAGATCATACATCGTGGCGATGTGATGATCGAATAAATCGCATCAGATGATAACCTTACAAATCCGCTGACGAAAGCTTTTTCTCAGCAGAAGTTTGAGCGACCCGTACATAGCTCAGGTGTAGGACACTTGAGTGATTGGCTATAGGCCAAGTGGGAGATTGTTGGACAATTATGACCCATAATATCACTATTTGTACAGAACATGGTGTTGTTGTATAAATTAACTATGTGACAAAAGAAATTACTCTTTTATCATTTGTAATTGGATTATCGGAATATATAAATGATAAAAGTCCATATGATTAGTACCAGATTAATAAGATATGAGACAATATTAATCCATATAAAGTTTAATCATTAAATATCCATAGTCGTAGTATTATCAAGACTGGACATCGACAATACGGAATAGGCTGGTATTACACTTGTGCGTGTTATGGAAGTGTAACAACATAGTTCTCATATATTTGGGTATTGGATACTCATGCAAGTGTATAATAGAAGGTTCTTTTTACCAATGGTACGGAAACAGCTTCGCTCTAGATAGACCCCTCGGAATCCCATTGGTAGTATGACTGTGTGTCTATGGGAATCCGAATCAGGGTAGGTGTATTGGGTCTTAACCTGAGACTTGCATCGCTAATACTTGCGACAATCAGTATACTTTGGTTTTGGTCGTCCGGGACTTTAATAGGTTCTGTGTACACCTGTTCTGGGTATACTGCGAATCGTAGTGTATTGGGTGTGATGTCAAGATGGAAGTATCATTTCAGTCATATGGAGATGATGATCACGCAGGAAACGGAACTGGTACTCTTATATGTTGCAGCTATCGGGATAATATGATAAGGTCGTGATTATCCGATTATAGAGACTAGTTACCAAAGATTTGATATATGCTTCGTACGGGGCAGACACAACTCCAGCCCCAGGCCTAGCATATGACATCCGATAATGGATCATAATACGCAATACTTAGTATAATACGCCTGATAAAGATTATGTATATTCCAGGTTGAATATATTTCTGGAGAATTGAGTAGGCACAGTGCTTTGCTAGAAGCCAACCATGTATTGTAAATCGGTAAGGACGTGGTACTAGGTACGCACGTATTCGGATAGTCCGATGACGGTATTTACTACCAACATATCCATGGATCTCTTGGATCACTTCCCAAAGATTCACCGATGAGATTTGACTCGAACAGAAAATTAATCTGGGATTAATTATGTGAGAGAAAATTAATCTGAGATTAATTACGGTAATAAATTAATCTGGGATTAGTTAAAAGAGAAAGAATTAATCTGGGATTAATTCCGTCGAGAATTTATCTGGGATTAAATTCGTCGAGAAGAGAGAACGCGATTAATTTAGAATTAATTGGTAAAGTAAATTTAATAGTGAAATTAGATTTTACTATTTAATTTATTTAATTGGGCTAAAATAATATACTAGATATATTAAATGAAATTGGATTTCAAAGCAGAATTAAAATTAGATTTTAATTCAAGCGAACGAATTAATTTAAAATTAATTCGTAAGTGACTTACATAAAAATATTTCAAAGCATTATTATTTAATTAAATTGGATTTAACTAAGTTGCAACGGTAATATGCTTGATTCAGAATTAAGCGAACCCGGGCTCGAGCGAAGTTACGCGTTGGATTGTCCGACTTAAATTTAGAATTTGAAGTGGGGCCCACCAACTTACATCAAAGTGTTTGACACTTGATGGAATTTGGTAATTGGTAGAGAATAAAGTCTTGGATTGCTTTTATTTCACCCAACCAAATACCAACACTCAACCTATTATTTAAAGTGACAAACTTTAGAAGTTGTAAGACTTACTATTCATTCTCTCCTTCAAAATTCCTCTCTTGGCCGAGACTTCAAGGTCTCTCATTGGAATTTTTGTTTCAAAAATTCAATCTTGCTAGCACATTTAGAGTCAAAAAAGGTGATAGGGAAACTCGCCTGAGAGTTTGGAACTCGATTTCAAGCTCCGAAGCTTCCATTACATCCTACAAATAAGGAATTTTTGAAATCCTAAATCCTATCAATGTGAGTATTCCGCAACTCCCCTTGAATAATTCACACACGAATCACTCTTAGACGATCTTGGCATGTTCTAGGAACACTTACACAGGTAAGATATGTCATACTCACTCAGCTACATCGATCATTTCACCAACCAACCTAAGACCTCCGGTTTATGTAGGATCTGTCCTAAGGGGTGGTCGGTGTTGACCCTAATATGATGGGCCTGAAAATAAGGCCGTAACTTCTGTGCTACCGTGACCAAAGATAGAGCCACCAAATTATGGGCCGAATACCAGGTTTCAGCATCCAATAAGGCCTTTCTAGTGTAGTACATTGGCCTCTAGACTTTGTCTACTTCCTGTACTAGTACCGAGCTTACAACATATTCAGAAACAGCTAAGTACAGGAATAAAGTCTCACACATGATCTGTTTAGCTAGAAAAGGAGGCTGAGCAAAGTACTCCTTCAATTGCTGGAATGCCTCTTCGCACTTTGTTGCCCAACTGACCTCCTTCTTGGCCTTCTTAATCAACTTGAAGTAGGAATGACACTTGTCGGTGGCCTTAGAGATGAACCAGTTCAATGCTGCCACCCGACCTGTCAGGCTCTACATCTCATTGACAGTCCTTAGAGTCTTTAAATCCAGCACTGCTTTGATCTTTTATGGGTTCGCCTCGATGCCCCGAGCACTGACCATATACCCCAAGAATTCACCCAAGGACACCCCAAAAGCGCACTTATCCAGATTCAGCCTCATATTGTGCTTCCTCAGTAGCTCAAAAGTTCCACTGAGGTCATCTAGATGATCTTCGGGCTTCTGACATAGAATTGCATTACTTTACAAATGAGGGGCTTGAAAACCTTGTTCACCAGTCTTTGATAGGTAGCACATGCATTCTTCAACCCAAACGAAATCACCTTGTAGCAATACAACCTCTGATCAGGGATAAAAACTGTCTTCTCTTCGTTCTTCGAATGCATATTCACCTGGTAAAAACCTGAGAAAGCGTCCATGAAGTTGAGCAATCCATGGCACGTCGTGGAATCCACCAGCTAGTCCATGTTTGGGAGTGGGAAGCTATCATTCGGGCAAGCTTTATTATGATTAGAGAAGTCCACACACATTCTCCACTTCCCATTAACCTTCTTGACCAAGGCCACCCACTCCGGGTATTTCACCTCCCTGATGAAGCCAACATTTAGCAATTTCTCAACCTAAGCTCGTATCGCCTTGTACCGTTCCTGATTGAAGATCGTTCTCTTTTGTTTGACCTACTTGTGAGTCTGATCCACTGCCAGATAGTGATTGATGAACTTAGGATCATTCTCAGGCATATCTCCATGCCCTCAGGAAAAAATGTCAGCATACCCTTTCAAAAACTTGAGTAATCCTTGCTTCAGGTTCTGTTCCAACTCTGTCTCGATCTTGATCACCTTCTCAGGGCAGAAAAAGCTCTACCAATTCTAATTCCTCTCCTGCTCCCAACTGAGCGGGGTCCTCGGGTCGAGGGTCTAGGGACTCGACCCCTTCATCTTCTTCCTCTCTCTTTCCTCTTCTTGCCCACATCCTCAATACAGAGCATTTCCGTGGAGACCATGGCAAAATAACTCCTCTCTGTCTTCTGACTCCCACAAACCATCCCGACCACTGTGAAGTCTATCATCATGGTCCGAGTATGAGGGGCTATTTCAATTATCGTTGTCAATTGTATCTGACCTAATGGGACAACAGTCACACCCCCAAACCCGTACAATTGTGTAGCATCTTGGGTTAAAGTGGTGTACTCCACTCCCAATCCCTCCATGGCCTCCTTGGAGACTATATCTACTGCATTGCGGGGTCTACCAGAATTATGTCAACCTCGGCCCCCTTTGATCACAGCCTTGATTATTAGTGCATCATCATGAGGGTAGCTTATGCCCTTGGCATCCTCCTCTATAAACATAATCGAGACAGATCGACCGCTCTGGATCCTCGAGGCCTTCTCCATTATTAGAACTTCTAACCCCTTATCAGACAGTAATTATTTCTTGCCCGGTTTGAGTTTCCGACCAATGTATTTCCCCCGGTAATGGTGAACATCAACCTCGACTTCTTACGTTGCCAGGCCAGTATGGCCTCTCGATCAATGTAGTCGTTCAGATAACCATTCTGTGCCAAATTTTCCAACTGCTTCTGTAGATCTCTACATCCTTCCACCATGTGCCCTCTCAGATTATGGAGCACATAATATAACCTCTCATTTTTCTTTTCGGTGGGGTACTTCCTCATGTCGGGCTCCACTATAGGCTCTAATCTTGGATTTCTGTAACAATCTGAGCTAAAGGTCTGTTCAAAGGCATCTAGTCTGCCCCTCCTGTCACATGGTTAACCTGGATAAGTGCCTTTCTATCTTAGGGAGTATTATTCTGCTTCAATGGTCTGAACTCTTTCTATCTCAGGGGTGGTGAACTATCTTGGAAAAACCATTGCTAAAATTTCCTCAGTAAAGGGAGAGGCTGTCTCTCCATCCTGGCCGTCGCTCATCCCCCCTTTTAAGTTTTCTTCCCACTTCTTCATCTCCTTCCTGAACTAACTCTTCATATGGTTCTCGGAGTTTTCATGCTCTTTTCCACGAGCTTCCCCACTTTTTCCACCATGTGTATGATACCTCGTGTGGCTGGGGATTTCCCGTCATTTCTCAAGGTATCCCCCATGGTTACTCTTCGTAAAATATGGGCTGTTGCTAGAAGACTCTAGTGATTTCCTACCGTCCTCCTCTTCCCACAACTCTTCTTCTGGCAAAGCTCCGGCTATGACTGATGATCTTACTTTTTAGGCATTCCTTCTTTCGCCATCGTCACCCTCAGCAACCCTATTTTCTTTTTCTATCTCTTCCCCTATTCCACTCGGACCATCTTCCATTTATTCCTTATTTCTCTTCTCTAGTCTTTCCAATTTTTCTATCATGGTATGGAGAAAGGACTGATTCGACTCCCTCTCATTTCTTATTTTTTCTTCCATCTTTTCCAACTATTTCGTTGTTATAGACTCTAAACATTTGTAGTTCCTGTATTCCGCCTTCATCTCAATACATCTATTGCTTTTTATCTTGGCCTGCCCACAGACGGAACAAACTATTGATGGCTAATTTTCATTCTAGGGGTAAATTTCAGAAACCCACTCCTCGAATAATCTTCCCCTAACTGTTAATTTATTTAGTTTGACGGGAACCAAAAGCAAACTTAGAGGAAAAATGAGAAAAAATGCAAAGATCAACAAAGAATTTAATATGGTTCGGCGGAATGGATCTAACATGCGTCTACGGTCACAATAAAATGGAGCTTTTTATATGTGGTCGGACTAGACCGATCTCTTTTTACATGTGGTCAGGTATGACTGAATTATTGTATTCTCTCAGTTTTTACAAGTAATGTTTGGAAGTAAATTTTGCTAACCCTTACAAAAGTGCTCTCAACCTCTTTAAATACTTACAAAAGTGCTCTCAACCTCTTTAAATACTTACAAAAGTGCTCTCAACCTCTTTAAATACTAAGGAAAATAACTAATGTTCCACCATCCTTGTGACATCAGCCATGTAAACCCACTGCTACTAACCGGGCTCGCTACCCCATCTGTTCCGCCGAAAGTAAACCTGTCATCTGATATTTCACTAAATCACTCTTTTTGGGTACTGTCATATTCAATATTAATTATGCTAGCTTATATCCACTTGCTTACGCGGTGACGTGTGTCAGAAATAACCCTACAAATTGCTCTCCTATAACATCAAAGCTTTATGAAGAGTATAAGTTCCCGAGCCACGCTTATAGTGGTAATCCCAACTTGAGCAATATTGAGCCGCCCTCCCCCACGACGTCGGATGACTGAGCGGAGACTATCCCCGTCCTTCCGAGATATACTGATCGAGTCTGACTTGAAGTCCTCAGACACATACCTCCCTGAACAATCACACCCCCTCAGGTCAGTCAAAGAATCTAGTCCGAGTTCTACCATTCAAACTACACCTAAAGGTGATTGGAAGGCTTGCATTCAAACATAGAATAATCCCAATTATTTTCTAAACGAGAATTTGGTGTTAAAAATAAAATAGAAAAACTTAAACTTTCAAAAAAGGGGACTTAATAACTATTCTTCATTTTTCTATTGGTTCACCAAATGAATTATTATACAATGAAGAATGAAACAGCATCATTAAAAGCAAGAGTGAGACAAATTTCTAGTAAGTCAACAATTTGTGAAGAATCAAATGATTCCATCGCTAATAAGGAAGCACCACTTTTACTGGATCAATATGTTCTAATCTTGGTTCTTGAAGCTTGTTCAAATTGCCCTTAGGCGTTGGCACAAATATTCTTCAAAATTGGAGGGAAGAACGGATTAAATGGAAACATGTTAGACCAGCATTGATCATTAACTTTAGTGACAGCCTTACAACAAGCAGAGCCAATGCCACTTAATTCGCCACTAGTGAGTGATTTATAAATCTCTAAAGCACATCCTTCCGTGTTTGTAATTGTTAAAGGACAATCAATGAATGTAATTTATTATTATTGAAACATAAACTTTCAAATAAAGAGAATACAAACCAATCCAGTAACTTATAAAACAAGAAATAAAAATCAACAACAGAAAACTTACAATGTAAGTAATCGAAAAGAACCAAAACAATAAACCGACTTTGTAATTGAGGCTAGCACTGAAGGCTATGTTTTATAGCAAAAATTCACCCATACTCTTGTGCTTGTAGTTCTTCGGACGTCTGCCACCAGGATTCAATAATCTGATGATCGAAGATTCTGTACTGAAAATCTGATCCCTTGCAAATCTACTTGGTGTTTGATTTTAAGGATCAACAAGTTTGTATGTAGAGAATTTTATGAATTTAAAATCTATCTTTCATCTTCTGCAAACTTTTTTGTATACAAAAGATGTAAAGATGTTGAAGATAAGTGTAAATATTTTTCAGTTATTTTAGAAAGGTTATGTTGATCAGACACAACCTTCTGAATCAAAATCAAAACTTTTATTAAAAAAATGTTTTCCAAGTAGCAAGGTATTTAATTAATCCCAATGAGCCCCAAGGCCCAAGGCCTATGCCCATCTTTAACTTAATTAAATATATATATGAAATATATTAATTAAATCTCATACCAAGCTAACAATCTATCAAGCCCAAGCCCAAGCCTTGCTTTTTCCAATTTAATATAAGTGTTTAGAAAACACTTATAAACTTTCCATCTTTCATATACATTTTAGATGTGGGACTATTCCCACGATTTCTATACAAACTCTTATAATACCCCACATTTGTATAACAAATAGTGGCGATACTGTACATAACATAATCCAGAGAAAACGCAAAATCGATACGCATCAAAAGATGTGTCTTTTGGACTTGAACCTTCCGTAGTAAGTACTTATTGGATTTATTGATGAGCCAGTGTATAGGAAACATTGAACTATTCATCACATTTCATAAATCAAGACACTAAGTATCACACACATCGAGTTTTGACATCTTTCAATTCATACGGTTGTGTTTATTTTCGTCCTGAACAATCCTAGATTCATATGAGCTTTAGAGAATTTAGCTATATCATTCTCATAAATGCGACCCCACATTACTTCTATATAGGTGACACAATGATTATACGAATTTTCTTTCTTCTGTCAGTGTCATTAAGAATGATTATTCATTCATCTTTATCGTCATAGATATCATAACTTTAATTATCATAGGATTGAGCAGTTTGTTATGCTCTACTACTTGAGTTTCACCCAACTAGTTTGCCACATTGAACCTAGAATTGATTTAACAATTTTCTAGGTTGGGTTTCCGCTAAGTTACTTGTCATTGTATTGGCTTTAAGCCCATTCCCCTCGATAAATATAACACTTGCTCATTTGGTATATCTTTTGTTAATTGATCTGTAATATTCTCCTTTGATTTTACAAAATCAATGAAAATTACGCTAGTCAGGAGCATGCGTTTTATTGTGTTATTTCTACGTCTTATGTGCCTTGACTTCCCATTATACATATGGCTCTTTGCTCTCCCAATAGAAGCTATGCAGTCACAATGCACACATATGGCTGTCACAGGTTGAGGCCACATTGGAAAATCTTTCAAGAAATTCTTTAGCCATTTTGCTTATTCAACAGCTTTATCCTAGGCTATGAATTCTGATTCCATTTTGAACGTGCTATACAGGTTTGTTTTTGTGATTTCCAAGATACTGCAGCGCCTCCAAGTGTAAACACATATCCACTTGTTGCTTTTTCCGTATCATTTGAAATCCAATTGGCCCCACTATATCCTTCCAAAACTGGTGGATATTTTGTGTAATGTAAACTATACATCATTGAGTATTTAAGATATCTTAATACTCTAACTAAAGCATCCCAGTGATCCTTTGAAGGATTACTTGTATATTTTGCCAATTTATTCACAGAGTAGGCAATATCTGATCTAGTACAATTCGTGATGTATTGTAGTGTCCCAATTATATGAGAATTTCTAGTGTGATACAATATCCCAAATATTTTTCTTTAATGTACTCTTAGGATCAAAATGATTTTTAGATGGACTACTACCAAAGTGTCAAAATTTTCGAAGAATCGCTTCCACGTAGTATGATTGGCTGAGAATATAACCATCACTACTTCGTTGAATTTGAATTCCTAAGATAACATCAGCTTTTCCCATGTCTTTCATATCAAAGGTCGAATTCAATATTCTTTTTATGGAATTTATGACACTTAAATTTGGTCCCATGATGAGCATATCATCAACATACAAACATATAATGACATATGAATCATTATTCAATGTCTTGATGTAGACACATTTATCACATTCATTGATCCGAAATCCATGTGATATCATTGTTTGATCGAACTTCTCATGCCATTGTTTGGGCATATGTTTAAGTCTATAAAGCGACAACACAAGTTTACATACTTTTTTCTCTTGTCCTTTTGCTACAAACCCTTCAGGTTATTCCATATAAATTTCTTCATCTAACTCACCATTCAAGAATGCAGTTTTTACATTCATTTGATGAATTTCAAAATTATAAATTGCTGTAAATGCATTTAACATCCTTATAGATGTTATTCTGGTTAATGGTGAGTATATGTCAAAGAAATCAACTCCTTATCTTTTACGGTATCCTTTAGCTACTAAACGAGCTTTGTATTTATCAATTGTACCATCAGGCTTCAATTTCTTCTTGAAAATTCATTTGTAACCAATCGGTTTGCAACCAGA
Source organism: Zanthoxylum bungeanum (assembly GCA_019454045.1). NCBI lineage: Eukaryota > Viridiplantae > Streptophyta > Magnoliopsida > Sapindales > Rutaceae > Zanthoxylum > Zanthoxylum bungeanum. The sequence goes on along the minus strand of SKCR01004564.1, from coordinate 118 downwards.
TGACAAGTCTACTAACTCCCATATGTGGTTTTGTAGAATGGATTCTACTTCGCTATTTATTACTTCTTTCAAATAAATAGATTCAGTCGAAGTTATGGCCCCTTGATATGTTTAAGGT